>PVKA01021328.1:0-38852 GCA_004027165.1 Ctenomys sociabilis | reverse complement strand
TCTTTGATATAATTCAGCTACATAAATACCTGTAAATATAATATCATGTATGCACCTTGTACAATACCAAAACATTATGAAAACAGTTTGCAATGTATTATTTCATCGACTCTGTATGGTTATGGTGTTTTGAAACTGTCTGATTGACATTTGTATTTCAATAAAATAAAAATAAATGAAAAAAAAAAAAAAAAAGAAAAATAAATAAATACATACATATACATATATATTCCCTCATACTGGAAAGTTAACATAGCTATACTAATTGCTATTAGCTCACTAATAGTATATGGCTATATTGTTTGTTCAATGTTTCATGCCTATATCTTGTACTGTGAGGATCTAATTTGAAGATAGGAGTATGCAATATAATAAACATTGTTACTCTCCTACAATCTTGTTTTGAAATTCTACACCATTGTTTTTGTTTGTTTGCTTTCTTTAAACTAAAACATAAGAAAATACATGAGTTCAAAATGGTTTTTTTTTTCAAAAGTACAAATAAATATGGACTTTAACTAATAAAAATATATCCGAACTGTTTTGTCCGTTGTGACTGATTCACATACTGATGTAGGGTGTTTACAACTGAGGAAAGGGGATCAACAGTATGTGGAAAACTACCATGCTGCCTTTACAATTTTTTCTCCAAATGAAAAACTGTTCTAAAAGGAAAAAGTTAGCAAATAAAGAAACATCTAAAGAGTTTTAAGAAAAAGTAAACCAAGTGAGCAGAGGCCACTGGTCATCCAGCTAGCTGCAGCTGAGTTAGGCTTGGAATTGACAGCTGAGTAATACCTGATGAATGGAATAAAGCAAAGCATCAAAACAAGAGGAGGTTATGATATGACATACATAGCTTATCTCCTTCTAAGTTCAAACAGAATTCTGCTTACCCACACTGATGATTGTGGGAGAATGCTAACCAAGATCAGATAATGACAGTGTGCTAACTGATGATGCTAACCAGAAGAAATCATCTTCAATCTGGGGAGATAGCTCAGCGGACTAAGCACCGGGTTAGGCAAGCACAGGGAACAGGATTCAAATCCCCTGTGCCACTCACAGGTGTGATGAGCTCCGGGGTGTGGTGGTTCACACCTGTAATCCCAGTGCCAGAGAAGCTGTAAACAGGAGGATCACTAAGAGTCCAAGCTGCTTAGTAAGACTCCACCAAATACTTAAGAAAAAAAGTATCTTCAATTTGTACAGGATGGCTTAAGTGGGCTTGGGATACATTAAACATTCCGCCTCCAATTCCTACAAGAAGCACTGTTGTTATAGATACAAAATCTCTGTCCTTTGGGATCATGTAAATGTTCCAAGAATTATAAATTAAGCAGTGCATTTGCCAAAAAACTCTGCTAGTTGCTTGGGATATTGTGTCTAAGGATAGCTCTCATATGCTGGGCCTGTCAGGAACCACACATGTCATTTGTGTTATCTTATTCAATCCCATAACACTACAAAGCCAAAATCATCACACATGTTTTCAAAATTCAATGAAATACATTAAAAGATTTACATGGCCTGAGCCAAATGACGGGATTGATCTAGGATTAGCACCTACATGTATTTATTCAGAAATCCACCCTGATTTTCTAATTCTGTGACTTAAGACATTTATTACATTTGTTTCAAACATGGTATGGTGTTCTCATGTACCGGGAACAACTCCAAGTACCTTACAAATATTAATGCATTTAATATTCATAAATGCTTATTAGGCAGTAGTTACTAAAGAATCTACTTTAGAAACAAAATAAATGACTTCATCTAAGTGTTACTTGCTTTCTCAAAGAGATTTATGGGAGTAAACTCCACCTCTACCATCATGTTTTACTAACAAGCAGTCTGCATCTAAAGTCAAATACCCAACCCTGTTCCTGAGACAAGGATATTTTGAGGACTGGGCAAAATCCTTTGAAATGATGCCTATAAATCCCAGTCAAAAGCAATGAGACAAAAGCTTACAAAAGTAATTTTTCTTCAAGAATCCATGGCAAACATAGATGGCATCAAATGACATTTGTGCACATTGCTTTTCAAGTTCATATTCATTTGAAAAGTCACCTGAAAACATCAAAAAATAAAGGAATCCAAAAGGCTCTATTAAAAATGCTTTCTTTCTTCCTTCCTTCCTTTCTTTCTTTCTCTTTCTTTCTTTCTTTCTTCCTTCCTTCCTTTCTTTCTTTCTTCCTTCCTTCCTTCCTTTCTTTCTTTCTTTCTTTCTTTCTTTCACTTCCTCCACAGAGAAAAAAGAAGAAAATAATGGTAAGAAGGAGAGAAGGAAGGACAGGATGGTAAGAGAGGGATGGAAGAAGAGAGGAAGGGAGGGAAGGAAAAAGAGAAATACAATACTGAAAGAAATAAGGTGGTTTCTGATAGACTTGAAATCAAATCCTTTCTTCTTTCCCATAAAAACTGAGTAGCCTGCAAGTGACCACTATGAATCTTTTTGCTTGCCTAAGAAACCAGACCAATATCTATTTATAAGATCATTGGGCTGGGGAGATACCTCAGCAGTCTGAATGTGTGCCTAGCAAGCACAAGGACCCCAGTTTGATCCCCAGTACTACATGCCATGCTGGCCCCAAAAACAGGCATGGTGTCACATGCTTGCAACCTCAGCACTGAGGAGGCTGAGGGAGGAGGATCACTATGAGTCTGAGCTGTATAGTGAGACCTTGTACCAAATACCTAAATAAAAAAGTAAAAAAAAAGAATTTTAAAAGATTGTTGTGCAATAGCTAAGGAATTTATAAGAACCTAATGCTGTGCCTACAGCACAAAGGTATTCAACCTAAATTTATTTTTGCCATTCATTCCTCCTCTTAGACAGCATGAACAGTGATGTGCAAGACCCAAGAAGTGAATGTGCTTACTCTAACAAAAGAAGCTCAAAATATGATAAAAGCATAGTCAGAAAACCGTACCTTGATTCACCTCAGCAAAAATTATACTTTGATAGCTATTCTCAAGACTAAAGGAGACCAGATAACCACTAAAGCTGTGAGGAAATAAACTTCATTTCCATGAAGGGAATATTGATATTCTTTTTCCATTTATATGACATGAATGGTCTTTTTGTAAGTTCAGACATCTGAGGCTTTATCATTCATTCATAGACTAACCTATTTATGCAAAGAAATGCTTCTCTCTTTAGAGCATCTAGTCAGCATTTCTTTTATGCTCACAATCTAAGACTTTGCTACTGCATATCTAGGCTCAACCCCTACCTCTTTCAGTTAATAACTTTAGGTGTACTGCACACTCAGGGCCATAGTCTTCTAATTTAAAAGGCAGACTTGAAGAATATTACATATATATGAAGCCAAATAAATATATCCCTCAAAACACTCTACACATATTACTTAGTTAATATGTGGCAATCACCACATATTATTGTTTCATATCATTATTTATTGGCATCTATGATTCCTGTTCCTATTTATGCTCTTTAAAGATTCTGTTCTAAACTCAAGTGTCCTGTGCTTGAGTTCAAACTTCAACCTTCTCATGTAGTTATCATTTCTTAGTTTGTGTGAATTCTGATTAAGTTTCACCACATCAGTACTTGAAAATATGTGCAAGAGAAAAAGTCCTGTGCTGGATTTCAACAAGGCTGAGAGATGGAAATAAACATCCTCTCACTAATCTTAAGAAGAGAGGGAGGCTACTCAATGTATTGGTTAATGATGAGGAAGAGGTGCCAGCAGCCACAGAAACTGTTTTGTAGATCACCCAGTTATTCAGCCAATCAGGGGAAAAGAGGCCAAAACCATACACTATATAGGCAGAGGTGAGAGCAAAACTAGCACATCAGGCCAGTCACGTGATTAAGAACAACACCGACATGAGCATCCTGGATTTGGAAGAGCCTATATATGATTCTGTTCACACATTCTAATGGAATCTTAAGATAATTAAAATGTCTCAAAAACTAACTAGTGAAGTGTCAAAGCAGATAATTCAACAGAAATGTCAGTTCTTTGTATAACAGCCATCAAAACAGTGATGAAGATTTAAGACTATAATGATTTTCTCTTTGCTTGGCCGATGGATGGGATAGCAGCGGCTTCTTTCTAGCTTGGGCTTTGTAAAGTGTGGGCTTTGAAAAGAAAAGAGGGGGCAGGAGGAGAAGGAAGATGAGTTTCTGTAGAAACTGTCCCATCAAATTGTACCTTCGACTGTGAGAAGACTTAGTTTTACCTCTTATTCCTTGCCAGAAATAACTTTTGAAACTCAAAGGTAATTCATATTCTTCTCTTAGTTTAAGCACCTCATACAGGTCACACCTCACTAGGAGTAGAGCCTTTTATGGTCTGAACATTGTCATTCAGCAGACGTACAATTTTCCATGAGGCTTGCATAGAAAATAATAACTTATCAGCAACACCCAAATTTTGTCCATACTGGCCTTCATCTGTTTTCTGTTTCTATAACAAAATGCCTGAGACTGAGAAATTTCCTTTAAAATGTATTTGTATGATGATCCTAAAGGTTGAAAAGTGCTAAGACATTCAGAAAGCCTCCGCTAACATCTAGCAAAGGTACCTTCCTACACCACAATTTGGTGAAGGGCATCGGATTGACAAACTGGTGTAGAGTGTCTACTGTCAGTGTTTGTAAGCTAGCCCCACATGCTGTAAGAGCAAGAAAAAAGCAGGCAGATCCATGAATACAGAGTACGCAATTTATTGGAGGTGGTTACTGCCTAAAACACAATACTGGGTGGCAGGAAGGCCAGCAATCTTGCAATTTTGGTCAGAACTGGGAAGCTTATGAATTAATCAGTGCAAAAGTGACTTCAAAGTGCCTGGTTTATACTAAACTAGCCCCAGAGATAGTAGACACATTCCTGGTACTAACAGCATCAGGGGCTATGTTGTAAAACTTCATATACAACTCTAATGTTTTCTTGTTTCATTTTGCTTTGTGTTTTGTTTGTTTGTTCTTACTTAATGTATTTGGTATAGGACTCACTATGCAGCTTGGACTCATAGTGATTCTCCTACTTTCAGTCTCCCCAGTGCTTTACAGGTGTGCATCTCTATGCCCAGTCTTGGTGGCTGGCTCAGCACACCAAGGGACAGAGCCCATTCCACGTGTGGTACACGGGATGGAAGCTTGGTCCCTATTTTTGCCTAAGCCAGCACTTAGTCCACTGAGCTATCTTGACAGCCCTATGGTTTTGCTTTTTAATAGTAGGCTAGAAAAATATTGAGCGAAAACCAGCTAAGATTACTTGAGGTCAGCTATGGTGTTTAAACCTCTGACATAGGATTAATGCACCCCATATTGCCTATGGCATAAAAATAATTATATCTTCTGTCACAAACATTTTTGTAAGAGTTGATTTGAAGCAGATAAATATTTTTTTTCATCTGTTACTGGTATATAACGGATCATTGGCACATTTTAAAATTACTACAATAAGGTAAGGCATAGCATAGTTAGATTGAGGAGTAAAATACCCGAGAACAAAAGACATAGACTCTAGTCACAAATATGTGGTTCTGAGGAGAACTTTTTTTTTTTTTTTTTGAAGAAAGAAAAAGTTTATTTAGTCACAGCTACTGGAAGTTTCAGTCCATACTCACCTGGCTCCAAGACAGAGTGGCACATGACATAGAGTAACCTTTCAAGGCGCTGGCAAAGAGCAAGAGCACAAAAGGAAGAGTAGCAGCAGCTAAAGCAAGTAACTTCTCTCCCCCCTCCTACATTGTAATGCAAATTTCCTACCCCAGGCCAGGTGCAGAATCCACACCCACAATAATCAACCACAAATTCCAGAAGGTGCTCCAAGCCTTCATGCTTTGGGGGGACACCTATACACAAATCATGACATTCAACCCCTGGACCCCGGAAGGAGGGAGCTGGCATTGCTCCCTCCTTGCAGTTTCCCTTAATGATCCACATTCCTACCACATCCCTTTATGCAAAAGACATTTTAGTCCATCTCTAAGAGTTGCCAAAGTCCCAAAAGTTTCAGAATTGCTGAAAAGTCCAAGTCCCAAGTCTTCTCCAAGATCCAAGGCAGACTCTCACCTGTGAGTTCCTGTATAAATGAAAAGTTAAGTACTTGCAACATTCAAAGGCGCAAGGTAAAGCATTCCAAAAGGTACACAGAGCAGGGTACCAAGCATTGGGACTGACACAAGTCCAAAACCCAACAGGGAAACATGTTCTGCAGTTCTGTGTGGGACATCTGAAGCAATCTGTGATGAGTTGAGAGCTCCATGTAGTTCTTCCCCTATGGCACTCATGGAGGTAGCTCCCAGGGCTTCTCTCTTAGGCTGGCTTTGCTCCCTACTTGCAGTTTCTCTTAGGTGATCCACATTCCTGGCTTTTCCAAACTCCTGGAGTTTCCACTGAATAGGTTTCTCACTCACAGCTTCACACACTTTCCTCGTGGGGGGGGGGCACTGCCTGGCCTCCCAGGGCTTCTTCTGAGATTGAGGTGGAAGCCTTCTTAACCTCAGAACTCCTGCATTCTGCATGCATCTAAAACCAGCACCACATGGATGATGCCAAGGTCTGCTGCCAGCTGGAGCAGTAGCCAGGCTTCCTTCTCTCTTGGATGTAGGGGTCTAACAGCAGGACCACTGAGCACTCTGATCCTGATTCTGGGGAACAAATTCTCTATGCCAGTGCCATTCTGGAACCTGGCATGACCACTGTAGCCATTCTGGAATATGGGGCTCTGCAGCTTTCCCCTCAAGGCAAAGTCCCTGACCTTGCACTTCTGAGGCTGCAAAGGATGGAGACCTGCCTCCTCCTGTGATGCACTCAGACCATACTTTCCATTCTCAGGTTTCTTCTGGGCAGTGGAGATCCTCTCAGCTTTGACAAAGGAGGCAAGATAGCTTGGAAGAAAGATTGCTTCTTTAACAAATGGTGCTGGAAATACTGTCTCTCTACATGCCGAAAACTAAAACTTGACCCAAGACTATCCACCATGCACTAAACTACAGTCAAAATGGATTAAAGATCTAAACATTAAAACAGAAACACTAAATTTCTTGGAAGATAAAGTAGGAGGAACTCTTGAAGATATAGGGGTAGGCAAAGAGTTCATGAACAAAAAACAGCTCCATCTTTGCAGTACACAGTTTTATTGGCACTTTCTTTCTGGCCAAACTCACAACATTTTGAATCATCCTGATGGGCTCCTTGCTCTTCATTTTCAACATAAATCTGGCTAAAATCCCCCAGTAACAAGCATGCCACTACCCCAAGTATTTGGTTGCTTTGAAATATCTTTTTCCAGATTGATCGTCCACCATGTTTAAACTGAATCTCAGGTGAAGTCTCTGTACACAAGCAAAATGCAGACAAAGCTCCTACAAAGCCATTAAAGACATTGTCCGGAGCCCAACAACCAATGTAGTGCTCTTTCCCAGCAGAAACCTGACCTTTACAGGCAGGCTTTCTATCAGCCTTCTGGTCTGAGCTCTGACCAGAACCTTCCATACAGAACCAATGAAGCTGTTTTAGCTCTTTGCTTGTAGGTGACATCTCTGAGCCTTTCCTATCTCTTCCCATAAGCCATTCCCAAAAATTTGTAATTCACATGCTCAGGTTTAGCCACAGCAATGACCCCATTCCTGGTACCCAATTCTGTCTTAGTTACCCTTCTTTCATTGCTGGGGCAAATTGAAGGAAGGAAAGGCATTTAGCTCAGGGTTACTGGAGGTTTCAGTCCATACTCAGCTGGCTCCAAGGCCAAGAACTTCTTGTTGGTCAGAGTTAAAATCACCAACTTACCAAAGTAATTAATAGAAAAGATTGGAGAAAGCATGTTTTAAACATGCTAGTTAGTATTTACAACTATGTTTCTTCTAATTTTGATACCTATGTCTCTGTGGATTTGTTCACATTAGAAGAAAACAGGACATCCACGCCGAGATGCTCAAAGAAACAAGCCAGAGATGCTTTGATTCTGTGCTGGAATTGCAACACGACTTTGGCAGGTGGACACCTTGCTCTTCTGGCACTTTTACAGGGTTTATAATCAGAGCCAAATATAAATCCTACCTCCAGCAATTGCTGTATATGTAACCAAGGTTAAGTCACTGATTTCCTCCATAAAATAAAAGTACTTCCTGTGAGAGAGTTAATTATAATGCATGCAAAGCCTTTCAAATAATACCTCTTTACTTCTATTCTTTGTATTATTAGCTTTAGTACTATCTAGTTTTTCAAGCTACTGTAAAGACATTCTTTAGAACAAGTAGCTTCCAAACAAAAGAAATTTATCTCTCAGTTTGGGATGACAGGGCATTCACAATCAAGTGCTGGCATTCAATAATGTGGGAAAAGGTGTTTACTGTCTGGTGCCTCTTCCATATGGGCACTAATTACATAGAAGAAGGCAGAGACTTTATGAGTCAATCGCCTTCCAAAAGCTCCACCTTCTAATAACATCACCTCACTTTGGTGGTTAGTTTCAACATAGGAATGCTGGGGAGATATCCACCTTCAGATGATATCTTTTACTATGAGTGTTTTTCAAAATATCTAAACTGCCTACAATACCTAAAACTAGTAACAGAACTTGAACTAGGGACAACATTCAAAACTGCTTTAGTCCAAAGTGTCTAATTTTAATGACAGTGGATTTGGAATACTAACCATCTTTATGAACACATCTTTGCTATCCTCCCACTAGAAATACTGTGAGTTTCCTCTGAAGTTCTTTCTGATTTCCTCAACCAAAACATACTGCTTTTGTCTTTAAATTTATAATTGAGCACTTCAATTTACCTACACTTTACATAAATCTTATGTATAATTTGTCTTTCTTTTAAAATACCTACAGTAAAGACCAGATACTTTTGGTCCTACATTGCTCTGAAGACAGTCTTCACTCCCTATCCATTGGCTTCCAGAAATAAAATACTTCCTTAGTAGATTTTTATATAGAATCTAATGAGGAATAATGTATGAGTATGAGGGAGCCGACTGAATGAATGAATGAATGAATGCATGAATGAATGAATGAGTAGATGCAATTTTTATAACTCAGTGTACATTATTATTCCTAATATGCACAGTATTTCTAAATTAATGAGTAATTAAAAGTAAGTGAATATTGGTCAACAGCTTGATTATCAGAAATATTATTAAATAATGCTAGCGAGCTTTAGACAGAAAAATCACCAAGATGTGGCCTGCTAGAGACTCACAGGTGAAAGGCAACCATAACCACTATAATGTGTGTATAGAAAAAGAGTATCACCCATCGCTAATGTCACTGATTTGAGCTATAAGCACAGGACTTTCTTTGCTTCCTGGTTATTGTCATGGGCTTTCTCACTCATTTATATCATGGTTAATCTAGTGTAGGCTTTTTTAGAATTTGTACTTAGAGAGACATGGCTTTCTATAATTCTTCAGATCAGTTCAATAAAGAAGTTCAATTTCAGAGAACAGGAAAATTGACCCATAGTGAATATTTGGTTTGGAGGATATTTCATGATTTTTAAAATCAACCAAAAGAAAAGAATCCTATTTTATCCTTCAAGGTTTCATTCCAGAGGCAGTATTTCTCACCCCACCAGTTTTGGATATTTTTCACATATCCCTGCTTATTCACAGATTTTCTCCTCCACTCATGATTTCTGGGGTCTCTTCCTCAGTAGGAACTGTGTCTAAATTGTCTTCATACCAGTATGTCATTAGAAGAGTCTGGCACCTCATGAGGCGTTGTTTAATTAATTAGCTACTAATGGGATAAGTTGGGGTGCCAGATCCCACTTACACCATCATAAGTGTTAACTACTTGCCTCTGAGCTCCCACATCTCTTGCTAATATATTTATAATAACTTAATAATGAAATCAGACACTGCAAGCTTTTGACTTTAGGTTTATCTTCCTAGCAAACTTCTGAGCAAACAAGTCAAGGACATAAACTGTCAATTAGTCAGTTTTCATTCCCAGACATTTAGTCAAAAGCCTCAGTACATGTTTCAGGAATGAATAAGGAATAAATTAACAAACAATTGCAATGCAATCTCTTCAAGATAAAAATCTACCTTGACTGCTACCTCTACCTCACCTAAAAATGCTCCTTTTGAGCTCAGCCCCTAGCAACATTGTACAGTGGCTTAACTTTGTCTTCAGCACCCACTCACTCACATTGTCATTCTTTCATATAGTCCTTTTGCTTTTTATATAAAATGACATTCTTTTTTTTTTTTTTTTTTTTTTTTTGGCAGAACCAGGGATTGAACTCAGGCCCTTGCACTTGCCAGGGAAGCGCTTACTCCACTGAGCCATCTCCCTGGCCCCCAGACATTCATCTTTATTCTCAAGGAATGTAAGAAAAGGGAAGTGCTGGAAATATGAAGGGTAATTCACAACTAACTACTCATTACAGAACACACAATAATAGCTAGGAACTCTTTTTTGACTTTATATATATAACATCATCCCTCATTCACCCAGAGAATCAGAATCAATAGACTTAGACAATCGAAGAGAAGTGGATAAATGCCTGGAAGCAATCGACCTATCAAGACTGAATAAAGTATAAGCAGAAAGCTTAAAGTAGACCACTAAAAATAAGGGATTTAATCAGTAATCAAAATCTTCTTATTAAAGAAAAGCCTACAATAAGTTGGCTTCATAAATGATTTCTACCAAACATTTCAAAAATACCACTCCATCTTAAAGGCTTCTAGAAAACAAGAAAAGAAACACATTTCAAACTTTTCCAGACATCAGTAGCATCCTAATACTAAAGTCAGCAAAAGGCATCAAATGAAAATAAAATAGGTCAAGATCTCTGTTAGCATAGGTCCAAAATTCATCCAAATATACATCAGCAAACTGAATACCACAGTATATTAACAATATTATGCACCACCACTGGGATTTATCCCTGGGATGCAACAATTGTTCAATATACCCAAATCCATCAGCATAGTACACCACATTCACAGAGTGTAAAACAAAAAGAACAACTGGGCATGGTGGCACATACATGTAATCCCAGCACTTTTGAGACAGAGGCAGGTGGATTGTTATGCATTCAAGACCAGCTTGGGCTACAAGGCAGACTCAAGGCAGCTTGAACTACATAGCAAGATGCTGTCTCAAAAAGACCTAACATAAATAATAAGTAAATAAAACAATAGTCCTGACAGAGAGATGCAAAGGATATTTAACAGAAATTTATAGGGCTGGCCAGATAACTCAGTGGACTAAAGTACCTACTGTGGCAGAGGGCAGCAGCCCACATTTGATCCCTGGCATGCTGTGCTGGACCCACCCCCCAGGGGCACACTGAGATGATGATTGACACTGGGTATGGTGGCGTGGGAAAAAAAGGAAAGAAATTTATGGAAGATATACACAAGATGTAATACAATTACAGCATGAATGTTTAAAAATTTATTACTATCTCAAACACTGCACCTCAGTTGAAACACATTTACCCCATTATTTTTGCCCCTTTTTTGAGATAGGCTTGCACACTGTAGTTCAGGCTGGCTTTGAACTCATTTTGTAACCCTGGCAAGTTTCAAACTCATGGTGATTCTCCCCTTCACCTCTCCAATACTAGGATTAAAAGTGTGCACCACTGAGCCAAACTCATTCTTGCCACTTGCTGAAGCAATTCTGAAAGTCCTCTTTTTCTTTTCTTGTCTTTTTTTTTTTTTAATCGGTATGGGAGATTGAACTCAGGACCCAGCGCTTACTCTACTGAGCTACCTCACCAGCCCGTGAAAGTCCTCTTTCATGAGTGCCTTTGTAAGGTGTGGTCAGAAGAACAGTGAATGCTGCTTCTAAGGCAGGTGTGTAAAAACATCCTCGTGTTTTCCCAGCCACCTTCTTTGAAGGATCTAACACTGATTGGCGTCCAGCTCTTTCCAAAATTCAAAATGTCCATGAAAGGTAAACATCTTTAATCCATTCAGAACATCAGCTCAACCATGACAGCACAAGACCGGAAAAAGGACTGCCAGAACTGCTTCAAAAAGTGGCAAAAATCATAGGATAACTGTAATCTCAGTGAGGTGCAGTATTGTGAAAAGCATTCATGACAATGGGCCTTTTATTCTTTTTTTAATTTAAAGATTAACCATACTTTTAATTCAAATGCAAATAAAAGCCATGTATCACAAGTCACAAATAACAAGATAATTAATGGGGAAAAGTTGAAGTCTTTTCAGCTAAGGGCAATACCAAAAAAGGGTGTCCTTGCACGCCACATGTATTCCTAGACAAATGAACTCAGTCAAGCAAAGGAGAAACATCCAAGTCACAAGAACAAAATCATCCTTATTTACATATGGATATATATACTTAGAATTAATTAGTATATCCAGTAAAATTAAAAATATATAGAATTAACATGTAAAAAATGATAGGGGGTGGGGTTACAGCTCAGGAGGCACAAGCACCTTCCTGACAAAAGCAAGATGCCAAATTCGATCTTTGGTACCAGAAGAAAAAAAGAAAACAATATTGGGGCATTAGCCAACAGTCCAAAATTATATAACAATAAAATGACAAAGATAATCCCATTTTTAATAGCATCAAAAAATACTACTCACTAAAGGAGGTGAAAAACATATATACTGAAATGACAAAACATTGATGAAAGAAATTTTTTCTCAATTTTGTTTGGTTTTATTCTCATTTCTATTTGTTTTTTTTAATTTTATCGAAGTTCAAATATCAAAGACACATTAACAGGACAGATTCAATAAATTAATACATTGCAAACTGTTTTCATAATGTTTTGGTACCATACAAGGTGCATACGTGATATTATACTTACAGACATTATTATACCAGATGTCTCTTATCAGTAAATTAAGAGAGTGTAGCTATATACTTATTTTTTATACCTAAATTATGTCACAGATTCAATAATTAATACTTTCTAACTTGTTATTTTCCTAGTGGTTGTCCATAGTACTAGAAGCCAACAAAATATATTGTCCAACCACTATTAGTGCAAATCTTGCTTTTCATAGAATTATGCAGAGGCACGGCATATTTATCCTAACTGTACTGTTTATGTACACACATCATGATTCTTTCTTTGTATACCCCTTTTTCTGTCTAGCCCTGTCAAAGATGGGTACTCCATTGTCATTACACTGATTCAGGTGCCTGAACTTGGTGACACAATCCAACACAGTCCAGCATTCCACAATAATAGTGAGTTATCTGAAGAAGTTGTTGACTGTAGCCGTTTACAGCTCAACTTATTATTATGGCCCTGCGGTGTATACCTCATTTTTGTACTTTTCGGCTGGATGGTTAAGACTGAGATAGAGTAAGACCTATATACCAAAACATGCAGCTTTTGTTTCTGATGAGGTCAGTGAAGTCCCCTCAGGGTTTATCTTGTAATCCTGTACCTTATTCTGTAGATCCTTTGTCTGTGTCATCCATGTGGATGAGTCACAGACAATGCTTGACCAGTTTGCTCTCTGTGAGAGCCTGAGAGAAAGTTTTCTCTCCATGTGACTCTTCCTATGTACACTATAGGTTATCAGTCTCCTTCCTCTGTGGCTCCATAATCTCCTTGATCAGAAAATTTGGGGCACAACTGAATTTCATGATGTTACAGTACAGATTCACATATGTCCTGAGTCTTTGGTGACCTTGAAAGGCTAGGGCCAAAATGTTGACTGGCCTTGCAGCTCTTCTATTTATCCAATTTTGATCTGTGAACTTAGGTTGTTAACCATCCAGAAGAAAAGCTGCTTAGTACCCTGCAGCATAAGCTGTTCTCTTTGCCCTATCTGACTCATTTGTTTTTAGTTGTTGTTGTACATTTCTATTTGTATTTCTTCTTTGGACTTCTTATACTAGGGAGACTATACAATATTTGCACATGTGTGTCCGGTTTATTTCACTTACAAGTATATGTTGAAGTGGCATCCACTTCAATATAAATGCTTCAAGTTTATCATTCTTAATACTTGAGAAATACTCCATTATATAGAAATACCACATCTTTTTCAACCATTCCTCATGTGATGGACATCTTGGTTGTTTCTAAGATTTTGCTATCATGAATTGTGCTGCTATAAACATAGGTACACATATATCAGTATGATATAATGTTTTCATTTCCTCTGAGAAAATTCCCAGTAGGGGATAGCCGGCTTGAATGGGATTTCCAGTCCTACTCTTCTGAGGAGTCTCCACACTAATCTCCACAACCAGTCTACATTTCCAGCAGCAGTGGAGAAGTGTTCCGTTTCCCCAAAACCTCCCCAACATTTGTTATTGGTTGATTTCCTTATGATAGCCATTCTTTCTGGAGTGAGGTGGCATCTCAGTGTTGTTTTTATTTGCATTTCACAGATGGCTAAAAAATGTGGAGCATTTTTTCATATATTTATTTGCTCTTTAATTTCAACCTCTGAGAAGTGTGTATTCAACTCAGATGCCCATTTCTAAATTGGGTCTTTATTTGAGGGCCCTGTTATATCTTAGTTCTTTATATATTCTAGACAGCAAACCTTTGTCTGATTGCTTATTACTTAGGATTCTTTCAAAATTTGCGGGTTGTCTATTCACTCTGTTGACAATTTCTTTTGATGTACAGAAACTCCTCAGGAAGACTTGATCCCAGTCATTGATTCTTTCAAGTATTTCCCGTGCAAATATGTTTGTTCATGAACTCTTTACCTACCCTATATCTTTAAGAGTTTCTCCAAATTTCTCTTCCAGGAGATTGAGTGTTTCTGTTTTAATGTTTAGATCTTTAATCCATTTTGACTTTAGCTTAGTACATGGTGATAGAGCTGAGTCAAGTTTTAGTTTTTGGCATGTAGAAAGCCAGGTTTTCCAGCACCATTTGTTAAAGAGGCTATATTTCTTCCAGTGAGTATGTTTGGCCCTTTGTTGAAGTTCAGATGGCTGAGTGTGTTCATAGATGCTTCCATGTCTTCTAATCTATAACAATGATCCTCAAGTCTATTTCTTTGCCAATACCATGTTGATTTTATCACAGTGACTTTGTAGTATAATTTCAAGTCACGAATTGTAATGCCTCCTGCCTTGTCTTTATTGGCCAGGATTGCCTTTGTTATTCCAGGTCATTTGTGGTTCCAAATAAATTTTAAGAACTATTTCTCTAGGTCTGGGGGGTATGTTGGTAGAAGTTTGATAGGGAGTGCATTAAATCTGTGCAGCAATTTTGGAAGTATGGCCATCTTCAGGTTCTTCCTATCCAGGTGCAGGGAATATCTTTCCATTTTCTGAAATCCTCTATAATCTCTTTTCTTACAGTGTTGTAATTTTCCGCAAAAAGATCTTCGACTTCCTTGATTAAGTGAATTCCAAGGTATTTCATTTTTTGCGGTGCTATCGTAAAACCTATTGTCTCTCTTGTTTCCTTTTCAGTGTGCTTGTTATCTGTGTAGAGGAATGCTATTGACTTTTGAGTACGGACTTTGTATCCTGCTATGCTACTGAATTTCCATATCAGTTCTACTAGTTTCTTGGTGGAACTTTTGGGGTCTTCCAAGTAAAGTATTATGTCATCTACTACAGTGATAATCTAACTTCTTCTTTACCTATTCTTATTCCTTTTATTTCTCCCTCTTTTCTAAAGGCTGTTTGTAATGATTCAAAAACTTTATTGAATAGGAGGGATGATAGAGGACATCCCTGTCTTGTACCTGGCTTAAGAGAAACAAACTTCAGTTTTTCTCCATTTAGGATTATATTAGATTTGTGTTGTCATAGATGGCATTTATCAAGTTAAGGTAGAGTCCATCTATTCCAATTTTCTGTAGGACCTTGAACATGAATGAGTGTTGGACTTTGAAAAAGCTTTCTCTGCATCAATTGAGATGATCATTTGGTTTTCAGATTTCAGTCTATTAATATAGTGTATTGCATTTATAGATTTTTGAATATTTAACAATCCTTGCATCCCTGCAATGAATCCCACCTCATAGTGGTATATGATCTTCATGATGATTTGCTGTATCCTATTTGCATGAATTTTACTGAGTATTTTTGCATCTATGTTCATGAGGGAGATTGGCCTGTAGTTCTCCTTTATAGTTGTGTATTTCCCTGGTTTTTGAATCAGTATAATACTTGCCTCCAGAAATTATTTTGGGAGAAATTCTTCCTTTTCAATTTCACTGAAGAGTTTGTGGAGTATAGGGATTATATCTTCTATAAATTTCTTGTAGAATTCAACTGTGAATCCATCAGGATCTGGACTTTTCTTCCTCAGTAGGCTTTTTATTACATTGATGGTTATAATTGAAATGTGCTGACTTATGTTTGTCATGATATTTACCTGATGTTGTTTAGTCCTTTGTATCCTGTGTTTAACTGTCTCTCCTGTTTAGTGGGTTCCTTCCATTATCATCATGGAGTTCTGGTCATTGTGTTCTCTCTCTAGAACATCTTTCAGTAGCCCGTGTAGGGATGGATGTGTCATCATGAAATTCTTTAGTTGTTCTTTGTCGTGGAAGTATTTCACTTTTCCATCAAACTTGAAGGAGAGTTTTGCAGGGTATAATAGTCTGGGCAGGAATCTGTTTTCTTACTGGACTTGAAGAACTCTGCTCCATGCTCTCCTTGCCTTCATGGTTTGTGTAGAGAAGTTGGCTTTAATTCTGATTTCTTTTCCTTTGAATATGATCTGCTTCTTCTCTCTAGCAGCCTTCAGTATATTATTTTTGTGTTGAATTTCTGGGATCTTGACTATTATATGTCTTGGTGTGTTTTTACTTTGGTTGAAGTTATTTAGCATTCTGTATGCTTCGGTTACCTGAATGTTAGATTGTTTCCTCATATTTGGGAAGTTTTCTGCGATTACTTCTCCCCAAATTCTTTTTATGTCATTTGCATTGAATCCTTCATTCTCATTGATATCAATTATTCTCACATTGTTCATCCTGGCATCATCTTGCAGTTCACGGATTATTTTTTCCTGCATTCTTGTTGTTTTTAAGAGATCCTTTCTCACCTTTTCACTAGCTGCACCAGCATCTTCCTGATCTGAAACTCTGTCTTCACTTTTACTCAAACAATTTTGTAGACTCTTGATTTATATTTCTAGGTCTTCTATATCTCTTTGACTCTGTTTCATGCCTTTGATGTCTTTTCTGTATTGCTCAATCAAGGAATCTGTCATATTTCTGATCTCAATTTTTATCCATGTCTTCTTTAGAGATAGTTATTAATTCTTTTTCTGCATTTTCTTCCAGCTTGGGTTTCCCCTGTGTATTTATGGACTTGTTTCTGTATTTCAGATGCTATGCTTTCAAATAATTCTTTTTGTTTTCAAAGATTTCTTTTTTGATTTCAGAAATTATTTCTGCTTTGAGTTCCTCATGATCTTTCTGTTGTTGTTTCTTTGCTGTCATTTCTGTTAATTCATTCATTTCAGCTGAATTAGTGTCCTTTGCACTTACTGGTGAACATGAGGCCTGAGATTGCATTTTTCTCCTTGATTTTGTCATTTTGTATAGCACTGACCTCTGACCTTTGGTGTAGAGCTTTGTTGCAGCTTTAACCTTCGCATGTAATGAGATTCAGGTGCCAGTCTATTTAGTTTGGGATTATCCAGTTATGCTTGTCCTGGATCTAGCTGTTGTGTTCAGTTCCTTTATACTGCAGCTCCTGTGGTTCCCCTCTGTAGGTGCCCTGGTCACGCAAGTACAAACCAAACCAGGATGCAGAGTAGTGAAAATTCCCACTATCTTGGCTGGCTTTGGGGAGAGGATCCAGCAAGTTGCTGGAGTCAGCCCTCCTGGCTCAAGCAGGTCGCTCTCTAGCTGGGCAGACCTGGACTTTGGTGGGTCTGCTGGGCTCCCAAAATGATAGTGGATGTTCTTATTCACAGGGTAGGCTGTGCTGGGTCAGCCAACCTCTGCTCTTTCAGGGTCCATAGGTCTGAACCAGAGAAGGCTGGGAAAGGTCCCTCCGGCACGGTGTGCCTGGAGCCCTCACTCACAGGCCAAGCTGCTCTGGGTCTGTGGCCGTGGGGTAGGACCGACCATCTCTGGGAAATGTCCATCCTCTGGCATGACAGGCCCGGAGTTCTTACTCCAGGCCGAGCTGCGCTGGGTCTGGCGCCAAGGGGTGGGACAGCGAATCGCTTCGAAATGTCTCTCTTGTATGGCAGGTCTAGAGCTCTCCAATCGCCGAACTTTGATGCCCAGAGAGTCAGGGAAATTCCCACTCGCTCAGCAGGTTTTAGAGCAGGGAATCCTGGGAGCTGCTGGTGAGTGGGCCCTAAAGTTTCAGGCCGGTCACTGGCTTGGAGGCCTTGGGGGTGGGGATCCAGGTAGTGTGAGTAGGAAGAAGCCAAAGGCTCTCTTTCAGACTCACCACACTCTCACTGATCTGGGAAGCTTGGTGAGTCATGCAAATTCTCACTCACTGGGAGGGCTTGGGGCGGGATCCAGCAGGCCGCTGGAGTTGGCCCCGCTGTCTCAGGCTGGTCGCTTTGGCTGGGCAGGCATGGGCAGGATCTACAAAGATGGAGGAGCCATCCCAGCTTTCTCAGGCTGGTAATGAAAGAAATTAAATGACATGAGTAAATAGAAAGATATCCCATGTTCATGGAATGACAGAATTGATATTGCTAACATTTCTGTGTGGCTGAAAGTAATCTACAGATTCAATTCAATTCTTATGTGAACCCCAATAGTATTATTTTTTAAATCTTAAAATTTAGATAGCCTCATACAAATGCCACTGAATAGTCAAAGCAAGTTTCATCAAGAAAAGCGAATTTGAAAACATCACATTTTGCATTTTTTAAGTACATTATTACACCTCAGATTCAAGATAGTATAGTACAGATTTCACCAATGGGATGAAATAGAAATTCCAGAAACAGGGCCATCCAGATAGCTCAGTGGCCTAAAGCACCTGGTTAGGAAAGCTTATGCAGGTGCAGAGGACAAAGTTTGATCATAGGCACCATGTACCATGCCAACATGCCTCCAGGGTGGTCTGAGCCAGTCAAAAAAAAGGAAATTCCAGAAATAAATCTATGTGTGTTTTGTCAACTGAATTTATGCAATGGTGTCAAAATGTACAATGGGAAAAGATAGTGTCATTAATAAGTGGCATTTGACATTGCCAGTCCTATGGATAACCCACTACTATTATGGACTACTGGAATATATTGGAATATTTTGCTGAATTCATTCACCTACAATATTTAAATGACAATGGAATACCCATATCTGACAAAACTAAACAAAAAAGGGGATACAAATGAAGAACCATTTATTATCTATATATTCAAAATAAGATAGATATATGCCTACTTTCTTTTAATTAAATGAATAGAAATATTTGTACTAATAGTGTTTGTGGACAGTTTATCACATCTTAATCTTGTACTATGAATAAACACTAAGAAGATAACAATATGCTATATATTAATTATTGAAACTGTCCTACTAATAGGTTTTGAAACTGTCTCAAGAAAATTATTAACAAAATAAGTGGAACTTGAACAGCTATATAATAACATGCAAAAAACATAAAATCGGACCCCTGAACCACACACAATAGCAACTCAAAATAGTTTAAAGACTTAAATCCAATGCCTGATACTATAAAACCCTAAGCACAAAACATAGAGGAAAATCTCTTCACATCAGTTTTGAGGATTATTTCTTTAAAACTTCAGGAACTACAAAGAAAAACAGAAAAATGGATTACCTCGACTTAAAAAGTTTCTTCACAGCAAAGTAGTCAGTCATGAATGAAAACATAACATGTCCAATGTGGGAAAATATTTTTAGATCACATGCAATAGCTAATAAAATATTAATATCCGAAGTATACAAGAAACTTAATAGTAAAAAGAAAAAAAATGAACACATAACTCAGTTTAGAATAGGAAAAGAGCCTAAGCATATATTTCCCCGAGAAGGTGTATTGGGAGCTAGGGAGCTACCTCAGCAACTTAAGCACCTTCATGACAAACACAAGGACTAAAGTTAAGTCATTACTACACCATGCCATGCTGGTCCTGGAACCCTCGGCAGGCCAAAACTGGTACAGTGATGCAGGCCTGTAATCTCAGAGCTGGGGAGGCTGAGATAGGAGGATCACAGTGAGTCCCAGCTATGTAGCAAGTCGCTGTACCAAATGAATAAATAGCTTTTTGAGAAAAGCTATATTGGGCAAAGACAAATTTTAGATACATTGCAGGAAGGTAAATAGGTATTCTCACAGTAAAAATAATAAAACTGTGAATGAACAATCTCAGTTTTGTTGTTGGTGTTTTGGTTTTTATTTTTTTGAGGTTAACTATAGAATTTTGATGTCCTTTATTAAGTTGAAGCATTTCCTTTCGGCATATTCTTTTTATACACTAATTTTATTAAGAAATAAATAATAATTAAACAGTTTCAAAACCAACTTGGACAGTTTCAATACTTAATACATTGCATATTGTTATCTTCTTAGTGATTATTCAGAGTACAAGATGCAGGCATGATATCCTGTCCACAAACATATTAGAACAAAACCTTCTAATCATTGAATTAAGAGAATGTAGGTGTATATCTCTCCTAACATTTCAATATCCAGATACAAAGCAGTCCTTCATTTGTAAACCTTTTTTTGTTTAATTTTGTTATAGAAGGATATTCCATTGTCATTTAAATCCTGTAGGTGCTTGAATTCAGCAAAATATTCCAATATACTCCAGTAGTCCATAATAGTAGTGAGTTTTCCATAAGACTAGAAATGTCAGAAGTTGTTGATTTAAGCTTTTTACAGCTCAGCATATTAATATGGCTTCACTTTTTATGCTTCACTTTTATACTTTTCTGCTGGATGGTTATGATCAAGATAAACCACGACCTATGTAAAAAGAAATGTAACTTTCATATCTGACAAGGTCAGTCAAATCCCCTCAGGATTTATCCTGAAACCCTGTACCACAGTTTGTAGATCTTTTGTCAGTGTTATTCATATGGATGAGTATGAATAACTCATTGCTTGACCAATTTGCTCTCTGTGAAAGCCTGAGAGAATGTTTTCTCTCCATGTGACTCTCATTAGACATACTACAATTGAAAAATGGGCATCTGAGATGAACACACGCTTCACAGATTACAAAATTAAAGAAGTGAATAAATATAAGAAAAAATGCTCCACATCACTAGCCGTCTGTGAAATGCAAATTAAACAACCCTGAGATACCATCTCACCCCAGAAAGAATGGTTATCATAAAGAAATCAACAAACAACAAATGTTGGAGAGGTTGTGAGGAAAACAGATCCCTTCTCCACTGCTGGTGGGAAGAAAGACTGGTACAACCATTATACAAATCAGTGTGGAGACTCCTTAAAAAGCTAGGACTGTAAATCCCATTCAAACTAGCTATCCCCCTCCTGGGAATTTTCCCAGACTAACTGAAAACTTTGTATCATAGTGATATATGTGTACCTATGTTTATAGAAAATTTGGCTATGTTGATAGCCAAATCTTATAAACAACCAAAATGCCCATCACCTAAGGAATGGATGAAAAAGATGTGGTATTTTTATACAACCGAGTATTACTCAGCTATAAAGAATGATAAACTCGAAGCTGTCATATATAAGTGGATGCCACTTGAAGATATACACTTAAGTGAAACAAACCTGACCCACATGTATCATATTGCCTCCCTAGTGCAAAAGAAAAAATAAAAATAGAAAGATATAGCACAGTTAAAAGGAAAGTAGGAACTTAAGGATTAAACAATGAAGAGGAGAAAAGCAAGAAAAACATGACAGGGGCAAAAGCCATACATTTATATGCACAAGATGGTTAAAGCAACGATCCTGAGGATCTTTAACAGGTTTTTGAAACTAGCAATTAATTGGTAGGATTCTCAACCTAACTATATGTGCTAATACCTGTGAACTAAGCAACTTCACTGAAGATAGCAATGTATAATACTAGGGTCATGCTTGAAATGTCTGTCATTCTGGTCTTCTAAATGCGTGTTGCTTGTCATGTCCTACCAATTACTGCCTTACTGTCTCTCAAGCAAATATTTGTTCAATCTCTGTTTTGGATAAGTACTCAAAGGGATTAAAATCAAATCTTTGAAAGAGCTTCCCTCCCATGTTCATGACTGTATTAATACCACTAGTCAATATATAGCAGCAATCTAAATATCCATCAATCTGTGAACTTTAAAAAAATTTAAAAGCTATGTTGTGGGGGGCACCGTAGCCCAGAAGCCTTCATTTCTATTCCTTTTGTGGATATAAGTTACGCTTCCTGTAGAATTGCTGCATCATGACTTCCTGCCACGTACTCCTTTGGTAAGACTTCCTGTCACGTACTCTTTTAGTTGACCACCTGAGTATTGTTAGCCTGTAGCACTACCCTAGTATGCCCACGTCATTGGTGACGCTGACTTCCCCTTTTTCTCTATAAAAGCTGTGTCGCTTCACTGAATAAATGAGACTTGATCAGAATCCTGTCTTGTCTCCATTTCTCGCGTCCCTGTTCTTTGTCTCCTTCAGTCCCCACTCCTTCCCCAGGTGATCTTCGTTGACTGACCCACTGGACAGGACACTATGTTATCCACATACAAAGGAATATTATTTGAGCTTTTAAAAAGGATGTGTTGGCATGTGTTACAACATGGATGAACCCAAAGAACATCAAGATAAGTGAAATAATCTATAGGAAGAACAAACACTGTTTTCCCATCTATGCTAGAAAAATAACTACATTTTGTAAAATCAGACAGCGAAATAGTGTTTACCAGGTAAAAGAAGAAGAAAAACAGCAAGGCATTGCTTATAAGGCATAGTTTCAGTTACAAAGATGCATACATTTTGGAAGTCACCTGTACAACCTAAAACCTGTGGCTAGTAATGATCTGTTTTAGTCTTAAAATTTCACTAAGAGAATAGCACTTGTGTTAAGATCTTTATCACAGAAAATAACAAAGAGAACAAGAAGAATGGAGATAATCTATATTTGCATAGCACTGATTGTGTAATTTCACAGGTGCATATTTACCTCCAAATTCATCATGTTGGATATATTAGATATGTACAGCTTGTGGCATACCAATTGCAGTGTCTTTTACGTGGAAAGAACGTGAGGTGTCAGGGAGATAGCTCAGCAGACTAAGCGATTTCCTGGCAAGGGCAGGCTCCTGACTTCAATCCCTGATGTCACAAAAAAAATAAAAATAAATAAATGGAAAGAACTTCAAAGTCATTGCTTCCACACTTTCATAACAGAAAAGCTGAACAAACTGATAATCAGTGACTTTTCCCATTCCCAGGGAGAGCTGAGGTTTGAAGACAAGACATGCTCAGTCTAGAGACAAGGGAGCACAAGAAATCACACCTACGAGTGAAAATAAAATTGTTTAAAAAAATCAGTTAAAACTAGATGTCTCAGTTGCAGGGGACAAATACCTGATACCCAGAATGAAGGAAGGAATAGTTTAGTTACTCCACGGTTAATGGAGGTTTCAGTCCATACTTGGCTGGCTCCAGGGCAGAAAGCAGCAGCTCATGGCAGCAGCAAAAAGCAAGGGCCAATGGGAGGAGCGGCAACAATGGCAGCAGAGAGTAAGTCTGTCTCCCTTATGTCGCATTCAGGCTTTCTATCCCAGGCTGAACATGGCGCTGACACTCATAATGCCAGTGGATCATTATTTAATCAAAAAGTCTAGAAGTCATGTATGATTGTGTGAGGCTTTGGGGGGACACAGATGCACAAACCATAACAGCAGACAAGACATAAGAAGTGGATAACATAAATCAGAGAAACAACAAGTGCAGAGCCTATCAAGGCAATGAATTAAAATCTATATAGATAAAAGTTCCTATCACTTATTAAGTATCGAAACCTTTTAGGAATTGCACTGGTCGGCAGATATAACCTCCATTCTCCGTAGTCTCCAAAGTAGCTATCTTTATTCCTATTTCACAAATGAAGAAACTGAAGCTTACACTAAAGAAATGTGTCCAAAGTACCATAGCTAGCATGTCAGAGCTGAAATTTGAATTATGAAAATTGTGTTTTCCTTAACCACACTAAGCCACCATCTCCAAAGAACAAATTTGTAAAGAAAACTGGTTTAGATAAATAGAAACATACTGATGTTAGCTAACTTTGTCTCTAGCTTCTCTTGTCTTTTACTATGACTGGTGGTTCGAAAAATTGAACTGGAATATCAGTACCCACATCTCAGTGGCTGTTGAGTTCTCATTTGTCAGCAAAATCATGGGCTAGTTAACATTTTGTGACAGAATCACTGGCAGTCAACATCTACAACACTAAAATCAAATCTTCACTTAATTATTGAACATCTATTATTCATTTCAGCCACATGGAGGAAGCACTTATTGAAATGTAAGGCCAAGTGCTGGGTCATAAGAATGATACAGCAGTGAATTACAATTACAACATTAATTCCTTAAGCCTGTAAAGTACTTCATTCTTAGCAGAAGACTTTCACATACATTATCAACCATCATCCTTACACCAGGGAGAGGTAATTTATTGCTCCTACTTGGCATGAAAAGAAACATGTCTGCCCAGTATTCAATACAACTCACATTTGAACATACAGCTTCCAATGCCAGGAAAATTAGTCAGTTCTTGGTTTTTCGGAGTTACCATTCCATGAAGGAGACAGAAAAATAGCATGAACATGAGAAAAAGAGCTGAAACTGTCCTTGAGAAGATAGAGGTGAAGAGAGCTTCAGGAAAGAGACATGTTGTCAAGCACTGCCCTTATTTCCCTCCACAAACTCCTTTTCCACTGAATCGGTGTCATTGTGTGATGAAAGCTTCTGCCAAGCCAGAAGAGGCCATGAGTTCCTCAGCAGGAGATATGTCCTACACTGAGCCAGTGCAGATACTGGTGGTACAGTCCATAGGAGATGCGGAACAATGAACAACACCTAAACTGGAAAAAGAGCCTGTTTACATAACTTATAAGGAAGGAGATCTGGGTAATAGAACTTTACCAGAAAATCAAAAGGAAAAAGTTTGTGCTCAGAACTGGACCTTGTGAGGGGCAGAATCCATAAGCAATTACTGCTGAGGAATTAGGCTGCATATGAGATGCTCTGAAGAACTCCAATATAGCCTGACATTTGCACAGAGTTTCAGATAACTCAGATGAACAGGGTAAGACAAGCTTCCTCTAAGCTGGACAGCTAGGTGTGGACAGAGAAGGGAAGAATGAAAAAGGACACAACTGAATTCCCAGCTCAGCTTTGTCTCAGTTCATCTTTACACTGTTGGATCTAGAGGAGACTGATTTCTGTATGATGCAAGTATCAAGGGACAAAGGTCCTTGAGTTATGACACTGAATAGCCAACTGATATAAAATCAATACTGTCTCAAATCGCTTTTAATGTATGTGTTCTTCATTATGCTCATCATGCCAAATTAAGAGCTAATCAGAGAGTGCATAAGAACTGATGAGCTTGTTAGACACTTTCCTTATCTCACTTCATAGTTTCCTCTCCACTCCAGGAGAAACACTAAACCACTTGAGGGTTGGTGGAAATAATAATTAGCAGGAGCAGAGTCAGGAATGGGTGATTAAATGGGACATGGGAAATACACAGACCAGAACAACGACAAGGAATCGCCAGCTCTCTATAGCTTTTCAAAAGTGGACAGAGATGTAGAGAGCACCCCATGCAATGCTTGGAGGCATTTCATAGCAAAAGTAATGTTATTGTCAGTAATTTTTCATCTGGATAGTTTATATCTTTCTTTTGATGTATTTAGTACAGAATCTACAGGGTCTCACTACACAGCTCAGACTCATAGTGATCCTCCTGTTTTCAGTCTCCCAAGTGCTGGGATGACAGGTGTACAACACCACACCCACTCTTATAAATTATGTCTTTCAAGATTGTCTTTGCTTACACAAAAAAGACTAATTGGTGATCTAGCCAAGTATCATTAGATCTTACCTTACCTAGTAAGTAGATCACATAAGCCAAATGGCCTTTGCAAGGTTGTGTCACTTTATTCCACTACCTTTCAAAATGCTTTTATTTACTAATGTGAGATAGGCTCCACATTTGCTTAAGCTACCTCTGGGCCTCCTAAGGACTCTGAAATATACCTGAGAATCCTGTGGTGCACAATATCTCACTAACTGTAGCAGTCATTTTGACTGTTTTTGCCACTGATTCCCCAGAATGATGATTGTACTGTTGGCCCAGAAACTCATATTAAAAGGCACAAAATTTTATGGTATATTTAGAGTGGAAACATAGATCTTGGGTGGAATCACTCTTTCCACTAAAAGAGAAAAATATAGGTTTAAACCTTCTTTCTTGTTCCAAAGTCAAATCTGGGTTCACAAAGTGAGGGCAAAGGCAGAAGAGAGTGTCATGATATGCTTAAGATTGTCTTTCCTGCATGCCCAAGACAGCATCATTCAACCAAATTTATCTACCCAACTTTCATACTGAGTTTTCTTCTAGATATGTCTTCTTCTCTAAGGCAAGCTTATCTCTCTGGCTTCCCAGGTCATTTTCATTGTAGTAGTCAGCAGTCTAAACTAACACTCTTACTCTGCTATTTTTAGTGGCATGACACTATCAAGTAAAAGAAATTTAGAAGAAAGCTAAATAACATTTAAAACAAGAAAAGATTTACTGAGGCAAAATTACCTCTAAATATCATTCAGGAGACCACTTATAGCTGAGCTTTTCACTCTGTAAAATACAGATGGTTAGTTTAAAGTTTTCAAGAGTTATCTAGACACTTGAAAAATATATGTGAACACAAAATTTGAAGTGTTAAGGGAGGCTCTTAAACACACTTGATTTTGGTAGATATTTGAGGCAAAGCAAGAAAATGGCATTTAGCTTTTATCTATAGAGGAAAAACATTATCTAGATGGTGGGGAAACTTGGAAACTATTTCTTATTTATCTAAGTGCACTCTCAAAAAAATGTATGGGTTCTGAAGAAAAAAAAGTGAACACTGGCAAGACTCTGGTGGACTCCAAATCCATTCAGACACCAGAATAATTTAGGGTAAGAGTTAAAATCCCTCTACTAGTAATAGTAGCCCATGTTGGTACTCACTCTGCACTCGTGAAAACCCTGTCTGATTATCAGGTGCACTATGGGCCTTCTAGAGAGAAGTGCAGAATCTAGGAGGAGGGTGGAGGAGCTTCATCATGTCCACATGAGAAATCAACATGATTGCAACATCACTGCTGACCTGACCATGTCAGGCCGCCATGCTGGCCTGCTCAATCTCAGCAGTTTTGATTGCCAAAGGGCACTTCACTCCCCTCTCCCACTTGTGCCTATATTTTGTTCTTTACCAATTATAATTTAATGGCTTCTCAAGCTCTTTGCCAGAGAGTCGGAATAGGAACTCAACAGTTTTTTTTCCAAATGAATAAATTTTAAAGGTGCAGAGAGGAGGGTGTGACAGCACATATGCTCATAATTCCCCTTCACCAGTGATGTTAAAGTCTTTTTTGCATCTCTAATGTCATCCAGTGCCATCCTCTCTAAGGCATCCAAATTCTACCCACTTATTAAGATCTGTACAGTCTGCTCCATCTGTGAAGGCTGCAATGATCATTACTCCTCCATAACTTCACCTACCCGTGGAAAAACTTCAAAGTAGAGAGGACATAACTAAATTTAGATCATGATTTCTGCCATTTATCCCTGCCACTTAATATATGTCCTTCTGTCCACATTGGATAAACCTGAATTAGAAAAAGATTGAAGTGACAAAAATATGGCAGCTATCCTGCCAGAGTTTTCTGAGTCTGGCAGTCCCTACTCACCCTGAACATTGCCAGAGAGACCGGGTAGGGTAGCTCTTGCGTCTCCAGCCTTCCCATCAGAATTTCCTGATTCAGGCCAGCATTTCTTGCCCTGAGGACTATTAAGGAAACTCAACAGCCCTAGTCTTCCCCCTCAGCCAGCCCACAGGATTTTAATGTGTCCAGCCATTCTGGTTACCCTAAAAACTGCCAGAGGGACCTGGTAGGGTAGCCCACACCACTCCAGCTTTCTCACTGGAGTTTTCTGATTCTTGCCACCACTCCTTTCCCTGAAGACCACAAAGGAGTCCTGACTGCCACAGCAACCTGCAGTAGGCTTGTGCACTATGTTGCACTGTCCTGTGCCAGTCTGCTATCAGGAGGGCTTCGCACATATTCAGACTGTATTCATCATCATCAGATCCTTCTCCAACTGTGTCTTGACCCCTCTCCTTAAAGAGGTAGAAACTACATCAAACCCCACACATCAGGAACTTTGGTGAGCCTACCCAGCCCTCCCATGCTGTGGAGAGCCTTGCACCCTACCCATCTAACATCACTGCCAAAAATGAGAAAAGGAAGGAACAAAAGGCAATTACAGACCTCTAGACCATCCAAAAAAAAAAAAAAAATCCAGGAGACAAGGTTATAGAAGAACTTGGAAGTCACATATTTGAAATTTCTGAGATGATAGTAACTGAAGTAAAGAAACAACTCCATCATGATATGGAGGAAATAACATAAGAAATAATCTCTCATTTAAAAAAGGAAATGACACAATCATGAAAGAATTGATTGATACATAGAAAAATGATGGAAATATTAAATTAAAAATACAAGAAAGAACTAGAATGCATGAAACATTCCAACGATATCCAGGACATTAAGGACTCCACTGAGGGCATGCAAGATAGCTCAACAGAATAAGAACCTGTTTTGGCAAAGCACAGGGACAAAGGCTCCTGTCAACATATTCCATACTGGCCACATCCTCAGGGTTCACTGAGCAGGCCACTGAGTCTGGTGTGATGGCACACACCTGAAATCCCAGCACGGGGTAGGCAAAAAACATGAGGATCACTACAAGCCCAAGCTGTATAGTAAGATCCTGTACCAAGTGCATTAAAAAGAGAATTCCTCCTTGGCAAGCACAAGGACCTGAGTTCAATCCCTGGTTCAGCGAAAAAAAAAAGAATTCCATTTCCATTGAAAGCTGGAAAAGTTGCTTGAAGGAAACAGAAGATAGAATTTCAGACCTGGAACATAGCATTGAAACTAGTGAACATGAAACGAAACATCTCTTAAAAAATAACAAGGAACCAGGAAATAATACAACATCTATAAGATGATACAAAGAAAAATAATAGAAGACCAATAGAGATCAGTGAACCAACTAGAGAAAACACAAGAGACATTAAAAAAAAAAAGTGTGCATAAGTAGTGGCAGAAAATTTCCTGAGCATGGGAAAAGTATCTGATATATAAATAACTGAAGCATATAGAACTTCAGCTAGCCATAACCAAAACAAATCATCACCCAGGCACACAATAATCAGGATCTCAGAAATTCAGCAAAAGAACAGAACACTAAAATCTTTTGGGAAGAAAAAACAAATCACTTATAATGGTAAAGACCATCAAGTCACAGCAGATTTTTTAACATAGATAATCAAATCAAGAAGAGCTGAGAGTGAGATATTTGACATCCTTAAAGAAAATAACTTTCAACACAGATTGATATATCCTGCAAACCTATCTATAAAATATAATGGTGATATTAGGTACTTCCATGATAAAAACAACTGAACAAGTTCACATCAAAAGCAACCTATAAAGAATACTAAAAGATATTTTAGAAAGAGATAAAGATGACCACAACTTCCAACAACAGAAAACAACAACCAAACAGAACTAGCAATTAAACAATGGGGAAAGTGGGCAGCATAATACAGTAGGAAAACAATATGACAAAGATAAGCCAATACATACAAGTTGTCAATATCAACATAAATGCATTCAAGTCACCAATAAAAAAAACATACAATAAAACATACCAATAAAAAAAAATTTAACTCAAAAAAATAAAAAAAAACAACTAATAGGGGGCCAGGGAGATGGCTCATTAGAATAAGCACTTCCCTGGCAAATGCAAGGGCCTGAGTTCAATCCCCGGTTCCTCAAAAAAAAAAAAAAAAAAAAACAGAAAGAAACTATTAGATTGAATGTCAAAGGATGTAAAACAATACTCCATGTGACAGGAACACAGAAGAAAAACAGGAGTAGCTATTTCTGGTTGCTGACAATGTCAATATCAAACCAAATGTGATTAAAGGAGATAAAGAAGGTCACTACATACTTGTTAGGGGAAACTTCAAGAGGAAGCGATAACAAATATATATATATATATATATATATATATATATATATATATATATATATATATATATATATATATATATATATATATCCAATGTAAAAGTGCTCAACTATATAAGACAAATTTTACCAGACATGAAAAATTTAATGAGTAATAGCATAATTTTACTGGGGAAATTTAACACCCCATTGACACAAAGAGATAGATCAATGATGCAAAAACTGAGCAAAGAAATAATAGAACTAAACTGAACTTGTAAAGAAGGACTTACTAGACCTTTACAGAGTGTTTCCTCCAACAGCATTAGAATACACATTTTCTCACTTACACATGGGACGTTCCCCAAAATGGATCACATGCTAGCACATAGAACATTCCTACAGAAATGCAAAGGAATTGAAATTATTCCATGTATCTGATCTGACCATAGTGCAATGAAATGAGAAATTATTGACAAAAGACACAGCAAAAACTCTAACACATGAAAACTAAATATCTTTCTCAACAATCAATGGGTCATGGATGAAATCGAGGAAACTAAGCAATATTTACAAACTAACAAAAATGCAGATACAACTTACTGAAACCTGCAGGTGGTCTGCTTGTTTGTCATCTTCTATTGTTGAAGTCGTGGTCATCTTTGTCTTTTTCTAAAATATCTGTCAGTACTCTTTGTAAGGTTGGTTTGAAAGCTGTATTAAAATGGAAATATACAGCATTAAATTCTCACATCAAGAAAATAGAATGAGGACCAGGGAGATGGTTCAGGAGAATAAGTGCTTCCCTGGCAAGCACAAGGGCCTGAGTTCAATCCCCAGTTCCTCCAAAAAGGAAAGAAAGAAAGAAAGAAAGAAAGAAAGAAAGAAAGAAAGAAAGAAAGAAAGAAAGAAAGAAAGAAAGAGAAAGAGAAAACAGAATGATCCCATATGAACAAAATTATGATACAACTCAAACTCTTAGAAAAAGAACGCTAAGTCAAAAACACAAAGAAAGTAGGAAGTTATAAAGATCAGAGAAGAAATAATGCAATGGAGATGAAGAAAATAATACAAAGAATTAATGAGTCAAAGAGTTGATTCTTTGAAAGAATAAATAAAACTGGCAAACACCTCAACAACCTTAATTTAGAAAAGGGAAGAAAAAATTCAAATTCATGCAACATGGAATGAAAAGATTAAAATCATTATAGACCCTATAGAAATTCAGATTATCTATACTTATTTCAAAAGTATTTTTCGTCATTTATTTTATCTTATTTATTTTATGTATTTAGAACATGGTCTACAGGATCTCACTACCTAGACCGGACTCATAGTGATTATCCTGTTTTCAGCTTCCCAAACATCCCCTCCCAGTCTCAGCACTCCCTGGAGGCAGGGCCAGTATGGTATGCCGGGGATTTCTCACATACACACAGTGATGCATGCCAGCTATTGAGGAAGCTGAAAGAAGAGGATTATGAGTTCAGAGCCCATCTGGGTAATATCAAGATTGTACTGCAAACATTTTATTTTTTTTATTTTCCATAATTTTATTGAAGAACAAATAGTAATGAGACGGATTGAAATTAAATTAGTAGAACAGATTCAATAATTAATTACTACATTGCATATTGTTTCTCTAGTGGTTCTCTGTTGTACAATGTGCATACATGATATTCTATTTACAAACACTATTAGAGCAGATGCCTCTATTCAATGAATTAAGAGAATGTAGCTGTATACCTAACTTTTTAAAAGCTGAATTATAGTACAGTTTCAATACTTAATGCTTTTCACATTGTTACCATCTAGTGATTATCCATAGTACAAGAAGCAGAGAAGACATCCTGTCCAAATATTATTATTATAATAATATTAATATTATTGGTGCAAATCTTCTCATAAAATTACACGAAAGTACTGCATATTTATCCTAACTGTACTGGTTATGCAAACAGAGAATGGTCCTTCCTTTTTATCCCCTTTCTTTTGTTTAGTCCTGTCAGAGATGGGCATTCTATTCTCATTTAATTATTAAAGGTCCTTGAATTCAGCAAAACAATCCAACACAGTCCAGTGGTCCACAAATGTAGTGTGTTATCTGAAGAAGTTGTTGACTAGAGCCATTTACCGCTCAGCAAATTATTATGGCTTTAATATATATACCTCATTTTCATACTTTTCAGCTGAACAAGTTAAAATTCAAATAAAGCAAGACCTGTACAACAAAAAATGTAACTTTTATATTTGATGAGGTCAGTCAATTCCCCTCAGGATTTATCCTGTAACCCTGTACCTCACTTTGCACATACGTTGTCACTGTCAGGGATGTGGACAAGTCACAGCCATTGCTTAACCAATTTGCTCTCCATGAAAGCCTGAGTGGATGCTTTCTCTCCATGTGACTTTTCGTAGGCACACTATAGATCATCGATCACATTCCTCTGTGTCTCCATAATCTCCTTAATCAAAAAATTTGGGGCACAACTGAGTTCCATGATGTTACAGTACAGGTTTTCTTATGTCCTGCGTCTTCGCTAACATTGAAAGGCTAAAGCTAAATTGTTGGCTGACCTTGCAGCCCTTCCATTTCTCTAATTTTTGATCCACAAAATTAGGATGTTAACCATCCAGAAGAGAAGCTCAATATTACCCTGCAACATATGCAGTTCAGTTTACTTTATCTGTCTAAATTCCTTTTAGTTGTTGTTGTACCTTTCTATTTGTACTTCGTCTTTGATTTCTTATACTAGGAAGACTATACAGTATTTGCACATATGTGTCTGGTTTATTTCACTTATGAGTATATGTTCAAGTGTCATCCACTTCAGTATAAATGCTTCAAGTTCATCATTCTTTATAGCTGAGTAATACTCCATTGTATAAAAATACCACATCATTTTCAACCATTCCTCATGTGATGGACATCTGGTTGTTTCCCAGATTTTGCTATCACAGATTGTGCGGCTATAAACATTGGTACACATATATCACTATGATATGATTTTTTCAGTTCCTCTGGAAAAATTCCCAGTAGGGGATAGCAGGTTTGAATGGGATGTACAGTCCTAGGTTATGAGGAGTCTCCACACTGATCTCCACAATGGTTGCACCAGTCTACGTTCCCACCAGCATGGAGAAGTGTTCCCTTTTCCCCACATCCTCTCCAACATTTGTTGTTTGTTAATTTTCTTTTTATGATAGCCATTCTTTCTGGAGTGAAATGGCATCTCAGTGTTGATTTAATTTGCATTTCATGGATGGCTAGTGATGTGGAGCATTTTTTCATATATTTATTAGCTTCTTTAATTTCATCCTCTGAGAAGTCTGTATTCATCGCAAATGCCCATTTCTGGGTTGGGTATTTAAATTTGAGGGCCCTAATATATCTTAGTTCCTTATAAATCTAGATATCTACATTTCTAGACCTTTGTTTCAGTGCTTACTAGTTAAGATTTTTTCAATGTTTGTTGGTTTTCTTTTCACTTTGTTAATAATTTCTTTGACGTGCAAAAACTTCTCAATAAGTGTTGATCCCAGTTGTTAATCCTTTCAAGTGTTTCCCATGTGAATACATGTTTGTTCATGCACTCTTTGCATACCCCTATGTCTTCAAGAGTTCCTCTTAGTTTCTCTTCCAGGACATTAAGTGTTTCTGTTTTAATATTTAGATCTTTAATCCATTTTGACTTTAGCTTAGTGCATGGTGATAAACTTGTGTCAAGTTTTAGTTTTCGGCATGGACAAAGCCACTTTTTCCAGCACCATTTGTTAAAGAGTCTATCTTTCTTCTAGTAAGTGCATTTGACCCCTTTTTTGAAGAACAGAAAGCTAAGTGTGTTTGTAGAGGACTCTGGATCTTCTAATTAATGTCATTGATCCTCAGGTCTATTTTGTTGCGAATACTATGTTGATTTTATCACAGTAGGATTGTACTATAATTTCATGTCAGGAATTATAATGCCTCCTGCCTTGTCTTTGTTGGCCAGGATTGTCTTTGCTATTCTAGGCCTTTTCAGGTTCCAAATAAATTTTAGGAACGATTTCTCTAGGTCTGGGAGGTATGTTGGTGGCAGTTTGATAGGGATTGCATTAAATCTGTACAACAATTTTGGGAGTATGGCCATCTTCACAATGTTGGCTCTTTCTATCCAGGTACAGGGAATATCTTTTCATTTTCTGAAATCCTTTATAATCTCTTTTCTCAGGGTACTGTAAGTTTCCATGAAAAGATCTTTGACTTCTTTCTTTAAGTGAATTTCAAGGTACCTCAATTTCTGTGGTGCTATTTTAAAGGTATTGTTTCTAAAGTTTCATTTCCAGTGTGTTTGTTATCTGTGCAAAGGAATGCTATTGACTTTTGAGTACTGACTTTCTATCCTGCTATACTCCTGAATTTATATATCAATTCTAGTAGCTTCTTGGTGGAGTTTTTTGGGCCTTCCAAGTAAAGTATCATGTCATTTGAAAATAGTGATAATTTAACCTCTTGTTTACCTATTCTTATTTCTTTCATTTCTCCCCCTTGTGTAATGACTGTAGCTAATGATTCCAAAACTATATTAAAAAGGAGGGGTGCTAAAGGATATCCTTGTCATGTACAAGATCTAAGAGTAAAAGATTTCAGTTTTTTTCTGTTTAGAATTAAATTAGGCTTTGGGTTGTCATAGATAGCTTTTATCAAATTGAAGTAGAGGCCTTCCGTTCCAACTTTCTGTAGGACATTGAACATGAATGAGTGTTGGGCTTTGTCAAAAGCTTTTCCTGCATCAATTCAGATGATCATGTAGTTCTTAGATTTCAGTTTATTAATATAGTGTATTACATTTATAGATTGTTGCATATCGAACCATCCTTGCATCCCCATGAAGAATCCTACCTGGTCATGGTGTATGATTTTCTTGATGGGTTGCTATATTCTGTTTGCTGGGATTTTATTGAGGATTTTGGTATCTATGTTCATGAAGGAGTACAGCCTGTTGTTCTCTTTTTTCATTGGGATTTCCCTAGTTTTGGAATCAGTATAAAACTTGACCCCAGAAACGATTTTGGGAGGACTGCTTCCTTTTCAATTTCCTTGAAGAGATTGAGGACTGTACAGATTATATCTTGTATAAATTTCCTGTAGAATTCAGCTGTTAATCATCAGGAAATGGACTTTTGTTTGTCAGTAGGCTTTTTATTACATCTCCATCCTTTGACTTTAAGCCTATGAATGTCTTTTTGAGTTAAGTGTGTTTCTTGTACACAGCATATTGTTGGGTTTTGTTTCCTAATCCACTGTGCCAGTCCATTTTTCTTAATTGGTGGATTGAGTCAATTTACATTGATGGTTAAAATTGAAATGTGTTGACTTATGCTTATCATGATATTTGTCTGCTGTTGTTTGTCCTGTGCTTAATTGTTTGCCTTATTTAGTAGATTCCATCTGTTCTCATTCGTGGAGTTCTGATCATTGTGGATACTCTCCAAAACATCTTTCGGTAGCCTCTGTAGCAATGGCTTTGTCATCATGAAATTTTTTGGTTGTTCTTCGTCATGGAAGTATTTTACTTCTCCATCAAACTTGAAAGAGAGTTTTGCAGGGTATAGCAATCTGGGCTGGAATTTGTTTTCATACAGGACTTGAAGTACTCTGCTGCATGCTCTCCTTGCCTTCATGGTTTGTGTAGAGCATTTGGCTGTAATTCTGACAGGTTTTCCTTTGAATGTGATCTTCTTCTTTTCTCTAGCAGCTTTCAGTATATTATTCTAGTGTTGGATTTCTGGGATCTTGACTATTATATGTCTCTGTGTGTTTTTAGTTGGGTTGAATTTATTTGGTATGCTGTATGCTTCAGTTACGTGAATGTTGGATTATTTCCTCATATTTGGGAAGTTTTCTTCTATTATTTCTACCCACATTTTTTATATCATTTGTATTGACTCCTTCTTTCTCATTGATGCCTATTAATCTCACTTTGTTCATCTTGGTATTGTCTTGCAAGTGATGGATTATTTTTTCTAGCATCCTCATTGTATTGAAGAGATCCTTTCTCACCTTTTCTTCAGCTGCACCAGGGTCTTCAAGATCTGAAACTCTGTCTTCGCTTTCACTCAAACAGTTTTGTAGATTTGTGATTGAGATTTTAAGTTCTTCTATATCTCTTTGACTCTTCTTCATGTGATCTATTTATTTCTTGCATTACTCATTCAAAGAATCTGCCATATTTCTAATCTTCTCTTTCTTGTCAATGTCTTCTTTAGATGCAGCTATTAATTCTTTTACTGCAGAGTTTTTTCCAAATTGGGTTTCCTCCATATATTTCCATAATTGATTCTCTACTTCAGAAGCTATGATTTCAATGATTCCTTTTTTTATTTCAGAAATTATTCTGCTCTGAGTTTCTCTTTATTTTTCTCCTGTTGTTTCTTTGCTTGCAACACTGTTAATTAATATGTTTTAGCTGGAATAGTGTTCTCTACACTTGTTCTGGGTGGGCATTAGGTTTCCCCCATAGGTTTCTGGATTTGATTCATTATTTCAGATACTATGTATTCAAAAATTTCTTTATATTTCAGGTGTTAATTCTATTGTAGATATCAGTGTAGAGACTCCTCAAAAGAGTAGGGCTGGAAAACCCATTCAAGCCAGCTATCCCCCTACTGGGAATTTTCCCAACAGAACTGAAATCATTATATCATAGTGATATATGCATACCTATGTTTATAGCCCCACAATTTGTGATAGCAAAATCTTGGAAACAATCAAGAAGTCCATCATATGAGGAATGGTTGAAAAAGATGTGGTATTTCTATATAATGGAGTATTACTCAGCTTCAAAGAATGATAAACTTCAGTATAAAGACATTTATACTGAAGTAGATGCCACTTGAACATATACTCATAAGTGAAATAAACCAGACACACATGTGCAAATATCATATAGGCTCCCTAGTATAAGAAGTCAAAATAACAAATGCAAATATAAAGGTATAACAACTAAAAAATATTTAGTGAGATATTTAGGGCAAACTGAACGGCATATGCTGCAGGGTACTAATCAGCTTTTTTTCTGGATAGTTAACAACCTATGTTCACAGATCAAAATTTGGAGAAATAGAAGGGCCATAAGGTCAGGAAACATCTTGGCCCTACCCATTCAAGGTCAGCAAAGACTCAGGACATAGGAGAACCTGTACTGTAACAACATGTAACTCATTTGTGCCCCAAATTTTCTGATCAAGGAGATTATGGAGTCACAGAGGAAGGAGATGGATGATGTATAGTGTACATGGGGAGAGTCACGTGGAGAGAAAACTTTCTCTCAGGCTCTTACAGGGAGCAAACTGGTCAAGCAATGGCCATGACTCATCCACATGGCTGACACAGGCAACGGATCTACAGAATGATGTACAGGATTAGAAGATAACCTTGAAGGGAGTTGACTGACTTCCTCAGATACAAAGCTACATTTTTTGTTAAATAGGTCTTGCTTTATCTCAGTTTTAACCATCTAGAAGAAAAGTATAAAAATGAGCTACATAACGTGGGGCCATAATAATGTTAAGCTCTAAATGGCTATAGTCAACAACTTCCTCAGATAACTCACTATTATTGTGGAATGCTGGACTGTGTTGGATTGTGTCATTGAGTTCAGGCATCTATAATGGTTTAATGGCAATGGAGTGCCCATCTTTACAGGTCTAGACAAAAAAGGGATACAAATGAAGAACCATGATGTGTTTATATAAACAGTACAGTTAGGATAAATATGCAGTGCTTCTGCATAATACTATGAGAAGCAATATTTACACTAATAGTGGTTGGACACTATTATGTTGGCTTCAAGTACTATGGACAACCACTATGAAGATAACAGGGTAGAAAGCATTAATTATTGAAACTGTGATATAATTCAGCTTTATAAAATAAGATAATTATACAGCTTCATTCTCTTAATTCACTGATTAGAGACATCTGCTATAATACTGTCTGTAAGTATAATATCATGTATGTACCTTGTACGATACCAAACCATTATGAACACAGTTTGCAATGCATTAAGTATTGAATCTGTCCTGTTAATTTGATTTAAAACTGTCTTTTGCTATTTGTTTTTCAATAATATATATAAATTCTGTTCTGAGTTCCTCTATGCCTATGCCTTTCTGGTGTTGTTTCCTTGCTTCTGCCTGTATTAATTCATTCATTTCAGCTGAGTTAGTGTCCTCTGCACTTATCATGTTTAGGCTCGAGGCCTGAAATTGCATTTTACTCCTTGTCTTTGTCATTTTGTATAACACTGACCTATGACCTTTGATGTAGAGCTTTGGTGCAGTTATAACTTTAGCACATAATGAGATTCGGGTGCTGATCTATTAAGTTTGAGTTCATCTAGTTATGCCTGGCCTGGATCTAGCTGCTGTGTTCAGCTAGTTTTTGCTGCAGCCCTTCTGGCACAACTGTGAGCCTGTAGTTCCCCTCTGTTGTGCCCCTGGCCCAGGGAGCACCAGGAAGCACTAAAACTCTCCCCTATACCTCACAGTGCTGGACTGGATAGGAGGCCAGGAAAGTTACAAAAATTCTCATTCACTGGCGGGCTGGGAGGGTGGGGCTCCAGGGTGTGCATGGCCACCCGGGCGCAGTAGAGTCTCACTCATGGTGGTGCCTGAGTTTTGCTCTCTGGGTCTCTTGCTGGAAACCGGAAGTTCTCCCACACACTCCCCAGACCAGGCTGGGGTG
>PVKA01021327.1:0-38845 GCA_004027165.1 Ctenomys sociabilis | reverse complement strand
TCTTCCTTTTCCTCTTCATCTCCCTCTTCATCTCATCTCATCTCCATCTCCAATTCTTTTTCATTTCCATCTCATCTCCATCTCTATATCTGTTTCTATATCCATATTTGTATCTCTTTCCACATACAAGAGGTGTACATATAATCTATAAATCCATAAAAATCAACCCAATTAGATGGGCAAAATACAAATAATCAACAGACACATTTAAGCAATCTCTCCAGAGAACAGTGGTGGGATCAAAGCCACAGCATCGCCGTTTTATGCTGAGCACACTGACGATACTGGGAAAGCCAGCAAGCCCTAAGCTCAGGTCATGTATGTGGTACGAAGAAACTGCTTATGCTGCCAAAAGAAGTGTAAGCTGGCACAGCTGCTCAGGAGCATCTGGTAATTGCTATAAACTTTGGGCGTTTACACTCATTCATAGTAGCACTTTCAGTTTGAATCTATGTCCTTAAAGAACCTCTTATACTTGTGCTGCAAGACACAGAGGGAAGTTTTCAGACCAGCACCTATTTTTTTCTTAAATGAAGCAATATTAGATAAATTGTGGTATAGTCAGATAAAGGAATCCCACTAAATAGAGAAATAAAGTTAGAATTAGGGTGAGCAGCATGACATTAGCATGCTGGTCTGCATAACTTAGAGATCAGCAGTGTTCTGGCTCAGGAACTCAAAGCTGAACATGGAAAGGAAGATATACATATGAAATCTGATTTAGGCAACGTCTGGAATGCACCTACGATCCCACGTGTGCCTGTGAGTTCACAGGTACCCTGTAGGCATGCCCAGGTGATGAACAAGGACTCAAGCCGGCTACAGGGTTGGGCTGTGGGAGCCAGAGATGCGCCCGGAGCAGGCACAGCGTCTCGGCACTGGGGCTGCGCTGCTTTCGCAGCCGAGTGCTGGACATGGGGCTTTCTTTCTCACTCTTCTGGGTGTCGCATCTGTTAATCTAATTCGAGTGCTGCTTGGCCAGAGACACTGAGTGTTCTAGAGCTTTACAAACCTCCCGTGTGCTTTAGAATCCAGGTCTCCAACTCTGCACTTGTCTGGTGATTGTTCCTGTGGTTACTCCTGTGATAGGTGGGGATGAGAATCAAAGTCTCTTTTTATTGTCCTTGGCTATCTCTGTTGTAAAATAATCATCTTGGTACCAACCTTGGAACAGAAAACCAGACCGCAGACGGGAAACTGCCACGTGATGGTTCTGAAGTCCTAAACTCTCCAGTCAGTTGGCAAGCCCAGAATTTCATCTACGGGCTCGGCCTCCACATCTCAATGCCCTGCGCCCCATCTGCACACTGGGTCTCCCTGCAGCCTGTTGTTTTATCACCCAAGAGGCTCTTTCTCCAGGGCCCAGGGATGCAGTAGAGTGGGAACCCCCTCTCCCTGCAAGGCCTTCCTGACTCTTCTGGACGCACTGGAGAGCCATGAACCAGGATGGTTGGGGTCTCTTGTAGTTGAAGGATCACCTGCTGCTGCTGAGCCCTCGACGTGATAGAGAGCTGTTACTGTTCCCATTCTACAGGTCAGCAAACCAAAGCTCACAGGGGCGCAGGAATACTCATCGTCCTGCTGGGAACTAGGAAGAACCAGAGCTGACCTCTGTGTGGCTGACCTCTAAGTCCAGGGCCAGTCCTGCTGCACCTTTTGCTCAGAGGAAAATATTCCTTGAGGGCCAGGAAGGGGTCTTTGCAGCTGTACTTCCAGACTGCAGGAAATGGACTGAGGCTGACCGGGGTATCACTGTGTGGGGGCTGGGAGCAGAGTTCTTTGCAGCAGCCCAAGGCTGGGCCTCCGGCAGGGTCTCTCCCTGCACTGCAAATCCACTCAACCAGTTTCTGCTTTTGTTCTTTGTGTCCAGCGGGAGTTGATGGCTTCTGGGGAGAATAGCAAAACTAATTCAGAGTAGACAGAAAATAGACTGAGCTTCTATCAGACTCTGAGTGGATCTCAGCTCTCTGCAGCCTCCTGGGCACAGGTACCTCTGCTTGTACCCCATCCTTGGGTGCAAGACAGTGGCTCCCTGGTGCTTGCTCTTCTGTCCACATGGACCGTCACAGCAGCTTGAGGCAAGATGGAAACCGAACTGCTGTCACACTGCCCTCTTTGGGAGCTCGAGCCTGATCACTGTTCATGCTTTGTCGCTCCTCTGGTGAGAGAGAGAGAGAGAGAGAGATTGAGAGAGAGTCTGTGTGAGACCATCTCTCTCATTCATTGTAAACATTTTCTTTATTTGAAAACATAACGCAAGCAGGTTGGTGAACAATTGGGCAGATTCTCAGGGAGAATTTCCTGCCCAGAGACAATAACCTTTGTGGTGTGTGAAAGCTTTAATTTCCTGCGCAGTTCTCAAACCAACCATACTGGCTCAGTCAAACTCAATCACCATGCCCAGCTATGCCTCTTCTGAGTATAGTCCAGAAAGAATAAAAGATATACTAGAGTGATATGTGCATGTCCAAGTTTATAGCAGCTAACTTCAAAAGGCTAAGCTATGGAAACAGCCTACATGCTCCTTCATATGAAAGGATGAAGAAAATTTCATCCATAAAAAGAATGAAATCCCCAGCACCAGACCAGGCATGGTGTAATTGCTTGTAATCCCAGCGCTGCGGAGGCTGAAGACAGGAGGGTCACATGGGTCCGAGCTGCATAGTGAAACCCTGTACCAAATACATTAAAAAAAAAAAAAAAAAAAGAATAAATCATGTCATTTGTGAGAGAATGGATACAAGTTGAGATCATTACCCTTCAAGATAGTGTACTCACTAACATGTTTACAGGTGCTGTAAAAAAAGAAAAAATAACTGCATATTCTCTCAAAGAAAAATGAATAAGAAAGAATTGCACCCCCAAGAAATGTAAGGTAAGGTGTGATAGAAGTATATGACGAACTTGGCCTGGTGACACATGCCTGTGATCTCCACTGGGCAGGCTGAGCAGCAGGACGGCCACATGAGGTCAGCCTGGGCTGCACGGCGAGTTCAGCAGCAGCCTGAACTACACAGCTAGACCTGGTCTCAAAAAAAAGGCAAAAGAAAAAACATAGAATGAATATTTAAACTTAAAGAAACTGCAGCTAAAAACATACTACCCAGTAATTCTCCTTGAGTCCTCCCCGACACACTGTGTCACTGTTCTTGCCTCTTTCTGAAGCAGTGCAGGAAGGCCTCTTAAGACAGTGAACGGGCGAGAGACTTCCCCAGAGAGAGACGCCCTCAAATGGTGGTGCCGCCATCACTGTACGTAGAGCCACTCAGAAAAGTGCTATTTTCAATCCTTAATTTGCATTAAAGATTGGGAACAACCAATGAAAAGACACAGTCCTGATCACCTATTTGCACATGGCAAGAAACCAAGTGAGCTTTTTGATAGGACGCTTGGCACATGGCTTAACACCAAGTGAGACTTTGATAAGACAACTGTCCTGGTGCCTTCTTTGCCAAGATGGAGACAGTCCAGGAACTTTCCCCTTGCCCCACACTGCACGGACTCTCCTCAGCGGCCCACTCTCAGGCTGTGGCTCGCTCTCTGCTCGTGGCCCACTCTCAGCCTGTGACATGCAACTCTTTTCTACCTTGAGTAAGTGTGCACATTTGCCGCCTTTTCTGTGTGTCTTTTCCAATTCTTTGAGCCACAAAAACACTGGAAATAAGCCTCATGGAACTGAGTCTTTTCTGCTTCTGATCCTGTAATCTTACCTAATAAATCCCTTTGTACAATTATACATATATGGGGCTGGAGATTTAGCTCAGCAGTAGAATGTTTGCCTAGCAAGCTGGAAGCCCTGGATTCGGTCCCCGGCACCAAAAATAAAAAATAAAACTCTCCTAAAAAACAATTGACGAGATGCAAGCATAAAGGGGTTTTGACATGGTGAATTTTCTGGGAATAATTCCTGTCTCCTCAAAGACTTGTGGCCATGAGTGATGATCTACATATTGGTGCTACAATAAAATAAGGAAGTATCAGAAAAAAAAACAACAATTCAACCAAAAAAATACAGTAAAATCAATTATACATATATTTTGTACTGGTTCTGTTTCTCCCAAGAAACCTAATATAGATTTTGATACTGAAGGGGTCTGACCACCATCATCCCAGACTGACCATCCCATTACCCTTCCCATCTGCTAGGGTGCATGATCAAGGATTAATAAGCCCCAGGACCTGTGGCCACACCCCTCACATTCTTCAGGGCGATTCCTGGCAGATAATCAAGGCACCCTGTATTTCTCAAGCCTTATTGTTAACAGATAGCCACAACCCCTTTCCATTGAATTTTCCCCTCACAGCCTCATATCACCCTTTCCTTTCACAGTCCCTGCCCCCTTCTATGCTCATGACTCTAGAGATCTCATAGCCTGTACAAGAGCTCCTGTTCTAGTCTCAGTGTTAGGGCAGTCCCTCTCAGGTTTGTTCTGAAATAAACCTGTCTTGGAGCTGGGGAGATGGCTCAGTGGAATAAGTGCTTCCCTAGCAAACGCGAGGGCCTAAGTTCAATGCCCAGTTCCCCCTGCCAAAAAACAAAGAAATAAACTGTCTTGTGGTGTTTATACCTGTTTAGTTAGTTTCCTTTTTCCTAACAGAACCAAGAGTGAGGTCATTGCCTTGACTATATCTGATCACATGGTTCAGAAGCTTGTGGACCTAGTTTGTGGGAGGAATCTGGAAAGGTTTGGAGATGCCAGCTAGAGAAGCCCTGAATGGGGCTGGGGATATAGCTCAGCGGAATAAGTGCTTGCCTGGCAAGTGCAAGAACCTGAGTTCAATCCCGGTTCCCTCACTAACTCAATGAATAAATACAGTTATGAACTTCTACTTATTTTATTCCTGTGTCTGTAGGTAGGATGTTGGTAGGTACTTTTCAAATTAAAAAAAAAAAAAAAAAAAAAAAAAAAGAATGTGGCCAAATGCTGCCTGTGGACACGAGCGAGTGATTCTGGACACAGGCTTCCTGTAGATAATCAGCGCCAGACTGCTGTGCTCACTGTCCAGAACAACGTTGCAGTCATGGTTCCGCAGCAGAGACCAAGGCACCAGAAAGCAAAGGAAGGCAGTGCACATCTCTCCTCCACGGCTGCTTTGGGCAGGCAGACCTAGTGTCTGGCCTGCTGTCTCGTCTCCTCCCCAGATGCTGGGTGCTGGCCCAGAAGAGATGGAGAGAGGGCCTGCCAGAGAGCTGCTGTTGGCTTCTACTCACTGTCGTTCCTCCTTTGGGAGCAGCCCTGGGCACATTGTGTTCAGGCCCTGGGCATGGTCAGAGCCAGTGTACGGGCCCTGTGCACTCAAATCTTGGGCACAATGAGGTAGGTTTGTGAATTGCTGAGGAGGTTTGAGGAGAAGTGTAAACAGCATGGCTGAATTCTGTCCAGGTGAGGAAGGAGGTTGGAACAGGGCAAAGCAGTTAAGCAGCTACAAAGCACCTGCCATAAATGGAGGCCCAAGACACATGTGCAGAGCACAGAATCTGCGGCCAAACAGAGAAAGTACTACTTTTGATTCTTCATTTACATGTGGCATAAAACCAAGCATGCCTTTGATAGGACAGCTTCAATCCTGTGTTAGCCTGCTCCAGGGCTCTGGAGTGTTATGGGCTCCTTCTAGAAATTCTTACCACGTTCTCATCCTGAGCAAGGAATTGGAGAAGACAGGAGCAATAGGCAATAGAGTCTTACATGTATTAAAGAAAAAAACCCTGCTTAATCTCACATTGGAATTGAAGACACTACTTTCTGGCTGGTGCCAGGTGCAAGACTTTGGGACCAGTTTTTCTATGTTTATGTCCTAGTTCTGGCAGGTCAGGTCCCCTTGCCCAGCCAGTTGGCCAAGCCGTAATCTCCTGCCTGAAGGCTAAATGAATTACAGTGGGGACAACCATCCCAAAAGCTTTATGTGCACAGGGAGAAGCAGTCTAAGAATTCCGGACCCAAGAGCCCTGCCATTCTCCTCAGGCTGCTACGGGTCTGTACACCACTACACTCACTGCAGAGCCTACTTCTGTTGCACCTTCAATAAATGCAGTTCCACACTCTACCTTTTCTGAGTGCCCTGTTCCAGTCTTTGCTCAGGACACCAGGAACCTGGAAAGAATTTCTTCAGGATGCAAAGGCCAGTGACTCAGGAACCAGAGGATGTTCAGCTATGGACATCCAAGATTTGTTTAGAGAATGTTCTAGAATGAATGAAATGAGAAATTTTAAAGAAGTATTAAGAGGAGTCAGAAATCAGTAATTTCAGAGGAGTAGTAAGGAGCTCTTTTGATTCCTACTGCTCATGTGCTTTTTCAGCCTGGGACAATAGGAATCGTGAGAGAAGAGGAGACCGAGCGCCATTGCAGGAAATCGCTGTTGTCATTGTTGTTCTGACTAAAAGAAATCTATTATAGGTTGACTGGAGAAGAGACAGAAACAACAGCATCTTTGTGTGTGTGTGTGTGTGTGTGTGTGTGTGTGTGTGTGTTTGGGAGAAGGTCTTGCTGCGTAGTCCAGGCTGGTCTTGACCTTGCCACCTTCTTTCTCATCTTCAGCCTTAGAGTGCTGGGACTATTGCATGTCCACATGCCTCGCTGTGATGAAAATTTAAAAATGTAAAAATCAGCTAGTAGTCTGACACCATATTAGGGCAAAATAAGATCACCTAGCCTTCCACCTAGCTCACCTGCTAGACTTGGCCGTGGCTGACCTAGCTCCCTACAGAGATAACCTGACCCTGCTCTGGCTGGCTAACTTGTTTTAAGGGCTTTTTGCTCAGCCACAAAGAATAACTGGCGCTACCCAAAGAGAGTTCATCACCCTTTAAGCTTTTGTGTTTTCCCTGGCTCCAGGCTGAGGCTTCCGGAGGGAGTCCCCATCAGCCCTCCGGCATCCTCGCAAAGCTGGTTGCCTCCCAACTTGCGGGTACAGAGTATCTAGCACTCGGTTTGGTACTGGGTTCCACAGCACGGCCTCAGCTGCATGCATTACCAGAGAGCTCTCACTCTCCGCTTCCCCGCTCTCCTTAGGGTGCCATCTTGAATTCTTAAGCTATCTCTTCTGGTATTCAGCTCCACATTTCATGTAACATGCTTATGTTTGTTGACTAATCAAATTTCATATCATTTAGGTCAAAACTATGAATTGTGTTGCAGTCTCCTATAGCTGCCCCCGCTTTCTAAGTACTGGGAGAGGCACTTTGTACTCACAGTGTGATTATGGTCTTTTTGCTATTTTAGTTTTAACCTCGCTTTGTGTCTTCTTGCATTCTTCTGCCTTTGGTGTCCCTTTGCCTGAAATGTGTCTGTTTAAGCCACACATTGCTTGTTAGAAAATCCAAACCAGCCGGGCGTGGTGGCGCATGCCTGTAATCCCAGCACTCGGGAGGCTGAGGCAGGAGGATTGTTGTGAGTTCGAGACCAGCCTGAGCTACAAAGTGAGCTTAAGGCCAGCCTGAACTGCATAGTGAGACCCTGTCTCAAAAAAAGACAAAAAAAAAAAAAAAAAAAAAAAAAAAAAAAAAAAGAAAATCCAAACCAGTCTTAAAAGTATAATGCTTAGTCTGTTGTGGCTTAATTATTTGGTGAAATAATTGGGCTGACATCTTGCACCATTTTCTTGGTTCTTCTGTGCGGCACTGCAGGGTGCCAGTACCTCTCACCTCCCCTGCAGGCGGCCTGGGGAAAGGGAAGGTGATGCTGGCGGAAGGCCTCAGGCTGCGACAGGTCACCCACAGCCCCACACCCGTGTTCCACAGGTGGATGGAAAGCGAGGACGAGGAAAAGTAGGTTTACTGAGGGCGATCCGGAGTGCCAGGCTTGCACGGGTGGGAAGGGAAATGCAAGAGGGCGGCGGGGGGGGGGGCACCTCCCACGGGGCTTGCAGAACCTGGCTGGCGGCACACCGCGTGCTGGGTCCTGTCTGCGGTGTCCTTTCCCATATCTCACTCTGCTGTGACTGGATGCACGAGGTGCGGTCCTTGTGCGTGAGGCCTCAGGGAGCACACACAGAAAGTTTACTGTCGGTCCCGCGGGGGCACACAGGCAAGTTGGTTTGCAACTTCAGAACTTTCCAAGCGGACCCAGAGGGCTTTGTTTTGCTTATCTGCCTCTGGGTCACTGGCCTTAGGACAAAGGTCAGGGGTGTGCCCGTTCAGTGAGTGGAGGGTGTGGCTCTATAACCCAGGACCAGTGTCAGTGTCACTGCCCAAAGGCGTGCACTTTGCCACGTTCTCAGACATCCACATGCACAAGCACACACACCCTGCACACCTGGCACACCACCACCATTAAGATACTGAACCTATTTGTTACTTCCAAAATATTCTGTATGGCACACACACACACACACACACACACACACACACACATATGAAAAAAAAAGTATATAAGCTGACATAAGATTGGTGCTGTTTCATAGAAATATCAATGACGTTTTAAATAAGAGTTCATCTAATATATCTTATATAGTCCTGCATAACTATCACTTTGAGAGCTCTTTACTGTTCATCCAGGAGCTTAGTGCAACTTCTCTTGCCTTTTGAATTACGCTCTTTGCTATTTCCTATATGCTACATCTGGAGGTATTAAAATATTTCAAGTTTGTGTAACTAGAAAATATTTTACTTTTAATTTTCAAAGGTATGTTTGCTAACTTTAAAATTAAAAGAGGATAGATTTTTTTTTCTTTCAGTCCTTTAATTAGTCTAGTTTCTTACACACTTGGTCTTTTTTTTTTGTTTTCCTTTCTAATGTGGAATAAGATGTCATTTAATTTTGTTCTTCTGTAGCTAATATTTTGGATGTATATGCTTTAACCATTTTTTCTTTATAAGTTTTGGACAATTTCATTTTTGTGTATCTTGGTATGATTTTATTTACATTTCTTGTGCAAAAGGTTCATTTTTCTTGGAAATGTATAAATTGAACCAAATTCAGCAATTTTAAATCTTTATTTATTGCCTATTCATTTCTACTTTGAGAATTCCAATTATATGAATATAAAAAAAGGAGCAGTTGATGCTTACAATTTTTGTTTTTACTCTAATTTTTTTCCTTTCTTGAATTTCTTGTAACTTCTTAGTTATTGTTTTTTTTTGGCAGAACCAGGGATTGAACTCAGGCCATTGTGCTTGCCAGGGAAGCGCTTATTCCACTGAGCCATCTCCCCAGCCCCCCCCTTTTGTTTTTTAAAAAAATTTCTAAGTTTATATTTGGTAATCTGAAAAACTAATTTATACATAGCATCATGTAATATAGTAACCATTGTTAGATTCCTATTACTTTGTTTAGTGAAATCTTGAACCATATATAATGCTGTTTTCTTCTATCACTATTTTGTATTCTTAAAAATAATAATAAAAAGTACAAACAAACAAAAAATATTCTGTATGGTCTGGGTGTGGGGGTGCACGCCTGTAACCCCAACACTGAAGGGGCTGAGGCAGAGAGGACTGATGCCAGCATGAGACCACCCTAGACTACAAAGTGAGCTCAGGCCAGCCTGAGCTGCAGCAAGACCCCACCTCAAAAAGACAAACAAACACTTTATATGCCCTTTTGATTTCTGTTTTCTGTTACCATCAGCACAGGAAAATTAAGCTTTTAAATCTCCTTTCCTTTCTCTAAATGAAAGCAGCATCTTCAGACTTCCTCAGGCCTGGGCCTAAACCACCCCGGGACCCTCCCCAACCTAGACAAATGCTCGAGTATGGAGGTCTCGGCACCAGGAGACCAAAGTCCAGCTCGTCTCCAAGGGAGGGAGGAGGTGGGAATAGCCAAGGGTGATGCACTGTTGGGGACTGTGTCTCCTGTTCTGCCGCCCAACCCTTGCACACTTGGACTCAGGGAAACAGGGCTGAGGCAAATGGGGTCCCTGGGCTTCCCAGAGCCAGGGCTGGGTGAGCCCCTCTTCCTTCTGATGGAAACAAATGACCTTCTTCAACCTGGCCAGCAGTGAGGAAATGAACCTGAATATAAGGAACTGGCTGCTGGGGCTGCCCCTCCTATCCTGACACTTTCTAGGAATTCAGGGCTCTAAATTTCCTACTTTGACTGCTATAGTGGCATCCCTTATCATCTCATATTTTTCTTTTAACTTAATAATTACTGCCCAACTTCCTTTTTTCTTTTTCTTTCTTTCTTTCTTTTTTTTTTTTTTTGAGATAGAGTCTCCCTATGTAGCTCAGGATGGACTTGAACTCACTGTGTAGCCCAGGCTGGCCTCAAACTCATGGCATTCTTCCTGCCTCAGCTTCCAGAGTTCTGGGATTACAGGCACGTACCACCTGTACATACCCAGCTTCCAGTTTCCTTTTAATATTTTTTTGATCCACTTATTTACAAGTATGTTATTTAGTTTGCTGGTATTTGGAATATTTTGCATACATTCTTCTATTATCCAGGCTAGTAACAAATTCCTGACCCCATAAAGCCAGATATTCTCTTTCTCAGAACTTAGGTATTTATGTTAGGGTAAATACAGTCACATTTGTGCTCAATGTCTTAACAACCTCACCAGGGCCAATATGAACATTTTAACCCTAAGAAATCCCTGCTCCAGGCGTGTGGCTGAGCAGAACGAGCTGCTGTGCGCTGTGATGTGGAGCCTCAGAACATTTACCAAAGCAATGAGGAACTTTCTTAAAGAAGTTGATGCTGGTGGTAACCAGATTTCAGTATCAAACGAATGGCTCTGATAAGTTACAATTTCTAAGTCTGGTGGCCAAAGAGAAGAGATGCTGGTGCTGGCGAAGACCCAAGAACCAACTTTTGTCTGTCACCCTTGGAGAGGAACTCACAGAGGACCAGTGTCCCAGGCCAATGGCTGTGGAGTCTGACTCCGTGAAGGGCAAGTTTGAAAACCATGTGAGTGGAGCATGCAGACCATGCTGGGCAAGGTGAAGCTGAATGGGAGGCAAAGGCTTGCTGGAGCGTTGTCTTCCTTCGGGACCCTGAGGAAGCAGGAGGTGGGCTGACTGCAGCAGCTCATCAGAGACTCGGTGGAGAGCGTCAGCAATGGAGGACAGGGATGTCATCAAGGACAGCAGTGTGGTGCTGGCGATATTGGCTGCCACCACTGCTGTGTACGGCATCATTGAGTTGTGTGACATGGGATGGCCAGTTTGATTTCTGCCTGCTCAGTGAGAAACACGGCAGCTTCGAACAGGAGCTGAGATCTGACCCTGTCCATCTGGACTCTCCGACCTATCGAGAATTCATTTTCATGGATGTGCTAGATACCAGGCATGGGATGCCTTCCCAGGATGGACTGTTAGGTGTTTTAAAACAAGCCACTCTGCCACTGGAGAGGAATTTCCATCCCTCTGTGGAGCTGCCAGCGCAGCAGCCACTGGGTGTGTGATGACGTGGCTGGCGGCATCTGGGCCCCCACGTTGAAGGTCCCTCAGCTGCAGGGCCTCAGTCTTCCTGCAGCTGGTGGGGATGTCCCAGCCTTGAGGATGAGGTCAGCAAACAGCAACCTTTGCAACCGCCACTTCCTGGTCAGTGCATTAGCAGAAGTGCCAGACAGTGTTGCAGCTCTCCTGGGCATTTGGCCCCTCTGAGAGACACAGAGAGGTTCGGGGGTGTGCAGCACCTGTTTGTTGCATCTGATGTTAGCCTTGATCAGGAGCATTCATCTGTGAAAGCTGTCGTCCTGAGGGCCTGCACATCTTCCCTCCGATTCCGTCCATTACTCTGAATGGACTCTGTGCTCTAGGCAGAGAACATCAGTAATGTCCTGTCCAGCAGCAGTGCATGTAACTAGCCAAGGCTGGGTGTTTCTCCAAATTAAAATACTATTTTTGGGTTCTGGTCTAATGTACCTTAAAAGGTGATCAATGAAATGAGTTATAAAGTCCTTTTAATGGTGACTTTCTGCACTATGAGTGCTGCCAGGTGCTCTTTACACAGCTCTTTTCATCAGAGGCCTTCTGCTGGTAAACGGTTAGCACCTTGTATACAAGGTAGACCCCAGTGTCTGAAGATCCTGTGATGCTGAAGATGGTAGTGTCTTGAAATTCCAAGCAGTTACACACTCAGACTTGTTTTTTATGGAATACTGGGTCCATCTATCATTTTCTTACATTTTCTACTTTGTTATACAAAAAGAGGTGCCTGACACTTGATCCCAAAAATTCACTTTAAACTGTGATTGCCACAGCAAGGCGGCATCTCTTCACAGAATCTATACTTTGGATGTGCTTGCTGCATATTAGGTGACTGAAAAATGAACCATAAGCGTTACTATGGATTATTCTTCTGCAAAACAAATTATACTAAAAATCTAATAGTAACACCCCCGAAAAAGTCTAGCTATATCATTTGACCTTGCTATGCTTTGACAAATATACTCTATGTCTACAACAATGAGTCCTTATGCGTTTTAATAACAATTTGCCAAAATTACATTTTCATCAAAGGAAATATACAACTGTATATATTTTAGTGTTTGCTTTGTTAGCCTAGTATAAATGGGGTGGGCTGTCTCCCTGGGGCTAACAGGGTCTACCGTCTACACGGGGCCTGAAGCCCCTGGGCCGAGCAGCAGTACTGCTGGAGACGCGTGCCACTCAGAGCGCGTTGCTGTAGCTCAGCATCGCCTGCTCAGTCTGTTTCTTCCTTTCAGTTTTTAGTAAGAACTAACAAGGAAGAAATGAAGTAATGCTTTGATCACCTGCTTTAATAATGACTCCGTGTTATGTAATGCTTATCACAGGTATGAGAGTGTGGGGGAAAGACTGTGAACTTGCAGTGGCCACTGTACACAAAAATTATACACAAATTGAAAAAAACAAAGAAAACCCCTGGCCCAGTCAGGCCAACAGGCTTAGATGGGAGAAGGAAGGAGCTGCAAGAGTAGGCTGGCCTCGGGCTGGTTTTCAGAGGAGACAGAGGGAAAGGAGGCTGGGATGAGGTTAGGGGAAAGCTGGCCTGCAGCTCCCGCGTGCTCTGACCTAATGCTTTCTGCACACACATGGTTCCTATGCTTGTTTAATTAGTGTTGACTTCTATTATGTTTCCTTGACATTTCAAAATTGTTTATTATGAATTTGTGATTTTTTTATATCAGGAGAAATTAGGGGTAGACTTATGAGATTATTATTATTTTTGTCTTTTTGAGACAGGGTCTCACTATGCAGTTCAGGCTGGCCTTAAGCTCACTTTGTAGCTCAGGCTGGTCTCGCACTCACAGCAATCCTCCTGCCTCAGCCTTCTGAGTGCTAGGATCACAGGCCTGCACTACCACGCCTGGCTCTATTATTATTATTATTATTATTATTATTATTGGGGTTTTTGTTTGTTTGTTTTTTGGCAGAACCAGGGATTGAACTCAGGCCCTTGCTCTTGCCAGGGAAGCACTTATTCCACAGAGCCATCTCCCCAGCCCCTTATGAGATTTTATAAAGGCCTCTGAGGCCAGTCAGCAGAACCTTGTTGATATAAGACAAGTAAGACCTGGGACATCTCAGAGGACAGCACTTACTTAGTAGGAGCAAGGCCCTGGGTTCAGTGTCCACACTGAAACAGAGAGAGAGAGAGAGAGAGAGAGACAGAGAGACAGAGAGAGAGAGAGAGAGAGACAGAGAGAGATGGTCCTGGCCTGCTTTAGCTCCCGTGTTGGTTACATGGCCATAAAAAGACAGTGCAGAACTTGAAGCAGGGTTACTTTCCCAATTGCAGGCCCCTAGCCATCTGGTTCTTGATTGTCCTGTGATAATCTGTTGAGTTCTGGCCAGGGCAGTTAGTTACTCAGAGGGGAAAAGTAGAGAAAAGTGACTTTATGCAAATCTCTCTCAGAACTGGAAGTTTTCCCTCCTTTTAACATGATGAAAATGTTAAACTAAATCCCAGCATGAGGGATGGATCTTTCTGTTTTCCGAAGAGTTTCATGCCAGAACAGTATATGGCTGTGATGGGGCCTCCGTTACTGCGACTATCTCTATCTGTGTGCGTGCACGTGTGTGTGTGTGTGTGTGTGTGTGCGTGTGTGTGTCTGTAAAGGGTGATGGAGAGAAGCAGTGAATATGTAAATCACGAATCCAGCCCGGGGGTACTTGCAGCAGCCCCTGTCCCGAGGCACGCTGGCCATGAGCTCGTCCCCAGGAGGTTGTGTGGCTTCTTCCAAGTCCTGGGTCCAAACAGAGAATCAGATGGGTGGCACAGGAAGGGCTGTGGGCTGCACAGGCACTGAAGTGAGGAGTGGCCAGGTGCGAGGGCTCACAGTGGCCCTGAGGACAAGGGGAAAGAGTCCTCATATCTGAAGGGCCCGGGTCAGCACCCTCTCTGCAAATGAGGCATTGAACAGTCCTATCAAACCCTCACTTGGTGACAGCCGTGAGCATGCTGTCCTGTCAGACACTGGCTTGGCTTCTGCTGATAGGAAAGTGACAGATGAAGGATACGAATGAAGGACTGAACAGACCACCTGTGACTGGCCCCTTCCAGCACCTGAATGAAGGGAAGAACTGCAAATGGCACTTTCCTGATTGGCTCTGGGTAGAGTAACAGTGGTAACAATGGGCTAGAATGTCTCTCCAACTGGGAGTGCCCTCACCCTGTAACCCTGCCTTGCCTGGGCATGACCATATCACCGAGACTGCACTGGAGCGCACTCAGGCAGAGGCAGCTCAGCTGCAGCACGGCACATGGCCCGCCACTCCCTACGGCCATTGCTGGCCTCCGCCAAGGAGCTGGCCAGGGCTGAGCTCCTGCCGGGCCTGCACTCAGTCAGCACCACCCTCCCTGCCACCCACATGGCCACTCTCAAGGCCTCTGGACCTTGACATCCCTGTGGCAAGCGCATTACCTGATCCCTGACCACCTGACTCTCAGGGACTCTCGGGCAGTGGTGGCAAGCCCAGGGCACACGTGCCACACTGGCTGTTTGTAGGTTGAAACTTGGAAAGGTTCGCCGTTACCATCCTAGGGCCTTTGTCGCTTTCTCACCTTCATAACTTAATGTAATCATTTGATGTGTGGTGCGTAGGTTGAGTGCTACGAATCCTAGTGATTGGGATTGAAATGGAAAAACACATTAGAATCACCAGTCATGATTCCGAGTGAACCAGGAGTACTGGTGAAATAAATCCAGTGAGCCAATGTAGCTTGAGAGTCTACTGACATTCATCAGATTTTTGCATTGTAGAAAGACACAAGAATAACAGTCTTTCTTATTTGTACCTCTTGCTTCACAATATGTATGTCTATAGGCACACACACATTTTTGGAAGAGTGAATTTTGAAAGAAAAGTGAGATGGAATCCTGAATGGAAATTCAAGAAGCTATTGTGATATGACCACGACTCTGAAAGGAACACATTTTTAGATGTCATCTGGTTTAATTTCCAAATTCAGACCCTGGTGGCTGCCTGTGGGGCGTGCTCCCCCCACGCAGTTCTGTCCCTCGCTTGGGGGACGGTACTGGCAGTCTGCAGCAGTTTCCACCCTGCCATGGAGCTTCGCTGAGTTTGTTCTGACTGCAGAACTTAAAGGTTGCAGCCCCAAGGTGTTGCCAGCAAGATGCTGTCCACTGGACTTCCTCTGTTTTGGGAGCCATCCTGAAAAGGAACCCTAAATGGACTTCGGTGCGGTTTGTGTAGAATTTTAGGAAAGAATCAGTTTGTCCTGGGACTGTCTAGGCTGCTGAGGCTGTGCATCGGCGGCTGCACCCTCTCCTTGCAGCAGCAGCCTAAGAGGCACGAACAGGTCGGATGGCAGGCTCTCTCCTCAGGATGCAGTCTGCTCACACACCAGCCCCCTTGGTGAGGCATGCACAGACAGTATACAGTCCTGCTCGCACATACCCAGCATACAGTAGAGTCCACCGCGCTCCCCGAGCAGGAATTCAGGTCCCGTAGAGGTGAGCTCCATGTGGGCGCCATGTTCCGAGGGACCAGAGAGTCTCTCTCTCTCAAGGCCATGGTGTGTGACTCTCAAGCAAAGCTCGGCCTGGGTTCCTAGGACCGATTGCCTCTGTCTAGCTGCTTTTCTGCCCCTCTTCATGTGTGGTGAATGCCCTGCCACCTTGTCTGCCCCACAGCCGCAGTGGACTGGGGCAACCAACCAGCACCTTTGGGTATTGCTCTTGTAGAGCTCTGGAAATGGCCTGACCAACACTCTGCTCCCTGGGGACTGCCACACTCCCAGGCTGGCATTCTCCTGTCTGCGCACAGGCTGAGACCTTGCGGATGTCTCAGCACTGAGCTAAGTAAGGGTGGCCATGAATGCTGGCACTTGGGCGAGCAGGGTGCTGTCCCCAGTGCCCAGTCTGTCCTGTCCACCATGTCTCTCTCCTTGCGGGAGTCCTAGTCCAGAGCCTGAGGACTCGCACATTTAGCCCTCCCCGGTTAGCTGGGCCAGTCAGGTGTGAGTCAGGGCTGTGCACCAATGTTAAGGCAGTGACAGGTCGGGATGGGGGTGTCTCGAGACACACACTCCGCACTCTGTGCAGAGGAAGCCAGCTCGGCCCCGACTCCCAACCTCTCTTTCTAAGCTCAGGGTCCTTGTATGAGTGTGGAGCAAAAGTGTCACCCACCCGGGAATGGGCCAAAGGCCGAGAGGAGCCGGTCAGTCAGCTTCTGCAGCTGTGTCTGCTCCCACCGAGAGCTTGGTGAGAGGGGCACCGTCACTGCTGGTGCCTGTGTGCAAAGACCATGCTGTCTTAGCTCAAATTTCTATCCAGACGCTCATCCCAAATCCTAAGTGCTGGGGAGGCACTAGCAGGAGGGAGAACCGGGTCTTGGGTGGAGCCTGAGTCCAGGAGCCCACAGTTCCCGTGTCTGCTGGTGACGGGGTGGACAAACCCTGCCATGCAGAGAACGGGAAGAGCTGCGTGAATGCAGCTGCTCACTGGTGCTGATGCTTGGTCATAAAATGCACGAGATGAGGAAATAGTCGGGAAGAAAAGCTTTGAAAACTTCAAATGGGAAATGTGTGGAGTGGGGCACGGAGGGCGTGAGTCCGGGCCTGGCCCAGATGCTCTCAGCGCTGTGGCCACTCTTTCTTGAGAACTTGCTAGGGATGTGTGCTCAAGCACTGCCCTGCTCAGGGCAGCCTGCTCCTTTTTTTTGGGTGGAGTTCCCCTACAGCTAAGCAACAGGCCAGCTTTGACTTGAGGAAGAGCCCAGATACAATCTTGGGGAAGTGCCTGGCCTGTGACTTCAGTGCTGAGGTTTGGACTGTGACACAGAAAACTGAGCAACCTTGCCAGGCAGAGCAGCAATGGAGGACCACCCAGTCACAGATCACCTCCTCCTCCCAGGGCTGGAAATGGGCCCAAGCTCCTGCAGATGTTCTCAGAGTGAGTGAGCCCTGCCCTCCCCATCCAGGAAGTGCTGGCTCTTCCTTCTTCTCCGAGGGAAGTATTTTCCCTTCTCCCGTAACCCTAGATCCTGCAGGGTTCCCAGGAAAGCCTTGGGGGAGAGGAGAGAACAGGAAGTGGGGCGCTGAGAGGGCGGAAGAGCCTGAGCCTGGAGCGAAAGTGAAAGCCTCAGCCCTGGGACTGCGGGTCAGAGATTTTCTCCCCCTGCTGGGCTGCAGGCAGCAGCAGCTCTGGGACAGCAGCCAGTGCAGGAGGCAAGAGGGGCGTGGGGAAAGGTGTGACAGAGGCGAGGCACCAACCCAGTGCCTCTCCCTGGAAGCAGTGGGGACTCCTTGTGCCTTGGGCTCCTGCGAGCCCTAGCAAGTCAGCTGCAGCCCAGGTATTGCTCTGTTGCTCCTGGTGAGACAGCCCTGTGCTGGGACAGACTTGGGATTCGGGAGCCTTCACTTCTCTGCTTGTCTCTTTCTCATTTGGCTCTGGGCACGGGCTGAGCTCTTCTACGAGGTTTCCGCTGGTGTCCTTGGCTCCCTGCCCCCCCACCTTGTCCTCTCCCCTCCTGCCCACTACCCGTCCCCACAGATACCCCCAGCATTCTGAGGAGTCCCCCTGGACTGTGTCTATACCGGGCTATGTGGCTCACACCCTAGTTTGTAGCAGGTGATGCTGGGAAGTGACTGCACCGCGCCTCCTCGTTATTTGGTGGAGTAAACTTCCTCTGCGTGGTGAGGCTGTAACCCTTAGCCCTGGTGAATGACTTTCCATGGTGCCTGGCATTGCTGAGTACCCAGTTATGTTTTTAAATTGTTTTACCTGGTTATTATTACATGTGAATCCTAGCTTTATTATATTTTGCTTGTCATGTTTCTCACTTTTAAAAATTATAAAAACTTTATTATTTAAATTTCATTTACCTGGCCAGATCCCAGTTTCAAAACAGTACATCATGATACATAATGCACAAGTTTTTAAAATTTATTTCTAATGGACACATAGTCATTGGATGTCATTATGGGTACAGTGTGACAATTCTGTAAGTACATATCATGTGTAAGGGTCGCATTGGGGTGATGAACCTTTCACCTCTGACAAATCGTATCCCAGGACAGATGACAAAGGGCTCCCACTGTGTGCAGGGCCAAAGGGTTGCTGGCAATGGCGTGCGTGCCTGCTTGGTCATTCTGAGCCCTGATCCAACTGGAAAGTCTTTGCCAACCCAGTAGGGATACAGTGCATATCTCGAGTTTATTTTGCATTTCACAGGGCACTAATGCCTTGGAGCGGACCATGCTATTTGAGAATTTGTGTCAGGGAGCCCCGAGTTCATATCCCTGCACCTGCCAGTTGTTGGCAGGCAGGCAGGCTTTGCACGGTCTTTTGTGGCCCCTCATAGGCAGGTCCTGAGCAGCAGCCAGAACTGCGCTGTGGCCCTCACAGTTCACAGCCTGAGGAAGGAAGTTGACTCCAACAAAGGGACCAAGTGGGTGGGGGCTGAAACACGCCAGGAACCACTTCCTGACGTGAGTTTGGCCACCTTTGGATTCCGTCCTGCTCTGTGGTGTTGGTGCAATACTCCAGGCGGAACTGAGTGCCAGGGAAGGGGTTGGTGCCATGAGGCCTCCTCCACCATGCCCTCCTGGGTGAGGGTTTCGCACAGCTCACTCAGTCCTCTCTGCTCTGAGGTGGGCCCAGCCTTCGGGAGCTGGGGCCCTCTCCAGGGAAGCAGAAAGGGCAGCCTGTGTGTGTGTGAATGTGTGTGTATTCGCACTTGTGTCCCCAAGGCCCACCTCAAGGGCACAGGACTGGCCTCTGGTGAGAAGGCAGGAGGAGGCTCTGGCTGTGAGGCCCAAGCAGACCTGGGGAGGAGGGTGGGCTGTTCTTGAAGGGTCTGAAGCAGAGGGCTGCCAGAAGCCACGGAAGAAGAAATTTGTGGTGGTTAATGCCCTAGAATCTCTAAGATCCTGAAAGGAACTGAAAGCATTCTTGGTTGTTGTCCAGTCGGAATTCCCGCTTGGAAGCAGGAAATGAGGCCTTCAAGGTAAAATGACTCATCCAAAGTCCTGCAGCCAGAGCCAGGGCGTCGCACCTGGCCCTACCCCAGGCCCTGTGTGGCTCTGCACCCCTTGGGTCCCCATCCCCCTTGGGCACTCCTTCCCACCCGAGCTGGTCCCGCCAGTCTCTCAGGGTGAGCCCGCCTCTTCCTGTGTGTGACTCAGGAGTTCTGAAAGCAGGAAGTATGCAATACACTCAGTTTTTTGTGCTGCTTGCACTCATCACTCATCTCTGGTGAGAGAGGACCCCTCCTCTCAGGAAGAGCGATTGCGGCTGGGTGAGGGCTCCGAGATTTGTCTCTGGTAAGATTTGCTGGGCCTCTAGTTCTAGAACATTCCAGGAGCTAGTCTGGATGGTCTGGAGGCACATGGCTAAGATGGCCCTGTGATTGGGTGTGTTGGGAAGATAAAAAGCTGAGCTGTGGGGCTCATATCCCTCCAGCCTCGAGCCACCCCATGAGCCACCCCACCCATCTCAAAGGCAGGGCAGCCTCCCCAAGCTCTGACAGGCCTTGCCTTGTCCCTACCCAACAGGTCAGAGCGGAAGGCAACAGTGAAGCTCAACCAATGGCTGCTGCCGCCGCCCTGTACACCCCACCAACACACACACACACACACACACACACACACACACACTCACCTCACACAGGGCTGCCTCTCTGGGCCACATGTGTGCAACACACAATCACACATGCACCATCACACAACACATACACACAAACACATGTACACCAACACACACAGCTCGCACACGCACAACACATGCCAATACACCCCCCCCCACACACACAGAATCTTAGCCATTCAATCTATTTATTGTAGGGTTGGAAGTTGTAGAACAGTATAGAGCATGAATGACTTAAGGAGAAGCACAAAGATCTGCTTGTGGGGTGCAGCCCTGGAGAGACGACCTCCGTCCTTCAGTGGACCCAGGGCCACTGTGACTGCTGTGGTGCGGTCTCTGGGGGCTTTGAGACCCCTGGGCACTGTGGTGTGGCTGTTGGGGTTGCTGGCTGGGGTTCGGTCCTCAGAGCGGTGCGGTGAGGTGGCTCCTGGCCGAGGGGCAGGAGATTCGCTGCAGCCTGGCCTCTGGGTCCAGTGGGACTGACTCGAGCACCTGCCTTTCACTTTGCCCTGCTGTGTGTTCAGTTCTCCTGGTTTGTGGTGGGTTTTCTTTCTGTAATTTTAATCAACAAAAACATATTATTCTTTCTTTGTCTTTGTCAAATTTTCTCACTTCACTGCAGCTGCCATTCTCCTCCCTACACACAGCTGCTGTGAGACGCTGTCTCCCAAGCTGATTCTAAGTTGTGAGTTAGCACAGTAGAAAGCTGAGGGCGAAGATCCAAGTTCTAAAGACTTGCACGTAAAATGAGAGAAGAAAAAAATTATGTTTACATGGATAACTAGTTGTAGGCATTTCTACACCATAGTATCAACTTTAGTTTATTTGTACCTAAATATTGGGGGCATAAATAAGTATCAAGTATACTTAAACAAATAATGCAAATATACTTACCTAGATGTTCCACAGCATATATGCATCATGCAGCAAAATATTTAATTCACTTTATACTTACATTTATCTATGTGGGTGTGAATAAATTTGAAGATAAAACAAATATAACTAGAGAATTACCTCTCCTCCTCCTCTTCCTTCCTCATTTTTCTTCTTTGAGTCAGGGTCTCGCTATATGGTTCAGGCTGGACTTGAGCTTATTTTCTGGCCTAGGTTTGCCTCCAACTCACAGTGATCCTCCTGCCTCAGCCTCTTGAGTGTTAATATTACAGGGATGTGTTGTCACACTTGGTTAAAGAATTACTTCTAAATAACAAGATTTAGGAATGATTTTTATTTTTCCTTTCATATATTTCTACACTTTCTCTATAGAACAAATGTTACTTTTACTATTTTTAGGAGCAGTGAAATATAATAACAGATTTTTTTTCAAAAAATTTAGTATTTTGTAGCACTGTCGGGGAGGCTGCACAGTGGGAAGTGCACTATCCCTGAGTCACACCCTCAGTCAGTCATTTATTTAGTTTTTGTGGTACCAGGGATTGAACTCAGGACACTGTGTTTGCCAGGCAAGCACTACCCTCAGTCCTTTAAAAAATGTATTATTATTTCTTTTGGTGGAACCAGGGACTGAACTCAGGCCCTTGCACTCGCCAGGGAAGTGCTTATTCCACTGAGCCATCTCCCCAGCCCCTAAAAAAATGTATTTTGAGAGAGGACCTACGTTACTCAGACTGACCTCAGTCAAGGTTGTGACCTTCCAGCCTCAGCCTCCTGAGTATCTGGGATCGCAGGCATGCACCCCCAAAGGTTGTCTCCCAGGGCCCTGCCTGAATCCAGGTCCGCCTGCAGCCTTGAGTACCTGTTTTTAGTGGTGCAAATGAAGGCTTCCTGGGCGCTGTGACTTGAGAAAGGTGCGGCCTGAGCAAAGGCTGAGCAGACGCAGTCGCTCCAGGGGGGTGGCTGGGAGGCTCTGCTGCCTCTCCGGCCTCGTGCTTAGCTTCCCCTCCACTGTTGGCACCCGGCTGCAGGGCCTGCTGTGGCCTGGGACAGAGCTGGTGCCGATGTCGGGGAGGCAGCTAGTTGGGAATGAAGCCTCGAACTCTGGTGGGTCTGCTGCTGCTCCTTTTTCACTCAGTAACATTCCTCCAGGAAATTATCCTAAGAAACAATCAGAGTCAGAGATTTGAGTTTTAGGAGCATCCTAAATGTGATAAGGGACTATTTATGTAAATTATAGTTCATCCATTTGATAAATGCTTTCAGGTATTAAAGCCCTCTCTGTAGGGGAAAAACTCAGGACATCGAGATGTACTTATAATTTTATTAAGGCCACAAATACATGTTCAAATACAAGGGAAAATATGCATAAAACATTTGGTAGGAAAGGTTACAATATTACTGGGCATTTGCTTTTGAATGACAGAATTACCGATAAATTCACTGTCTTTTGAGTCATGTCTGCATTTTCTAAAATGAATATGATAACTGTTGCCACCTAAAGATGTAGTCACAGAAGCAGTGAAGATTTGACTTTCACTTGGTCGTTAGTGGGTTTTATTCTGTGAAACGAGTCTTTAGCAGAGGGCAAAACTGGCCTAAAATTTTAGGGATGGTGGACCTAATGTGACTAAATAGGGTGGGATCTAGCTTCGACCCTCCCTTGTCCGGATTATGAAGGAGAACGAGCCTTTGGGGCTCTGACGTGGCTGTGTGCACACTTGAGTGAGTGACACAGGCGCACAGAGCAACCGTGACTGGGTGGCGTGTGTGGAAGTGGACAGGGGGAGCAGCTCTTCTCCCCTCCCTGCTCCTCATCCAGCAGGCCCATGGCTGTCTGTCTTGGGTCCCGAGTGTGGGGACACACAGCGCTGTAAGTGGGGGCCACCCCGCCCTGCGGACCTCCTGCCCTTTCTGGAGGCTCATAGGGTCCCATAGGGTTCTGTCACAGACCATAGTACCTTTCCTTTTAGTGATAAACAAGCATTTATGCTCTTCTGTTTTTTTGTACTTGGTAGTTGAAAATGGTCTTTCTTTATCATTCCAATTTGACTTGGTCTTCTTGTGGGTGTTTGTGAGCATCTTTTCATATGTTCGAAATGATTAGTCTAAAGACATAAAGTGACAGATACTTTTCTCTGAACTGTCTGCTTGTGTGGCTCTTCCTGTTCATTTTTGTTTTCTATTTTTGTATTTTAGGGAAGGGTCTCCAGGGTGTTCAGGGTCTCACTACTGGATCGGACTTGTAGTGATCCACCTGTTTACAGGCTCCCAAGAGCTGGGATTACAGGTACACATCACCATGCCCAGTCTTGCCTTCTCACCTTACTGTTTATATATTGGGCTGTTGGTCTTTTTTTCCTCTACTTTCTTTTTTTAAAATGGACTTACAGGCACCTTATTTTAAGAAAAGTAACCCTTTACCCTTTAAAAAATCATATGTCTTACTAGTGTTATTTTCAAAATTGTCTGGAGTACTTTTGCAGAAAATCTTACTTGGATGTAAGGACATTTATCAACACTTTCTCTAATAGCTTTCAGATTTTCTGTTAGATTTATGGAAGTTTTTCACAACTGCTAGAGCACTGGAAAAACTATCTTAGTACTTCTTTAAGGTTCAGATCCTTGCTCCATCCACAGTCTTCCGGAATGGATACTTAATTAGGATCCATATCAGTTTGTTTGAAAAAAGCTTTCCCAGCAGGGTGTGGTGGGTAACACCTGTCACCCCAGCATTCTGGAGGCTGAGGCAGGAGGATTGTGGTGAGTTTGAGGCCAACCTGCGCTATCAAGTCTGTTTGTCTCTGTCTCTCTGCCTGTCTCTGTCTCTGTCTCCTCTGTCTCTGTCTCCTCTCTGTCTCTCTCTCTCTCACATACACACACACAGTTTGCCCAACATTTGTATTAAGGCGCATCCTTGGGCGGTGAGTTTGCTTTGCAGAGCACTTGTTTCTAATTCTGGGCTGAACTTTGCAGCTAACGTCTAACTTTCTTGCCTTCTAGGTGTGGAATGTGGGCTGTATTATTTCTGCGTTTTGGAAATCCATGCAGCTTTCTTTGTGGTTGTCTGCGGTGTGTTTGCAAGGGCGCTCCTGCCCTGCTGGAGCCCTATGCGTTGGGGGGGGGGGCACAGTGCTGCTCACCCTGCTGTGCCTTCTGTGTAGCCTGCTAGAGGGGTTGCGATTTTGAGGACTGTATGAGAGTTGCTGGTATTCAGGGAGGACACATTTTCAGTGCTCTTCAGTTCTTAAGGACGTAGGCCTAATCAGAACCTGAAGGCTGTCCCTCTCTTAAGGATGTAGGCCTAGTCAGAGCCTGAAGGCTGTCCTTTTCCCCTGTGCCCACGCTGTACCCAGAACTCTCCTCTGCCAAATGAAACTGCAGTGGATTGCAAGGCGAGCTCATCTTGTTCATCCCTGGGACGATGCCAGGCTTCGGGGGTCTTCAGGCAGCACTCCTTTTATTCTCTGCCTGTCATACATATTCGTGGTCTCAATCCATCACATTGTTTTGAATATTTTTTAAGGTAGGGTTGTGATTTTTTTGTTCCAGGTAAGCCGTTTGCCTCACACTTTTGTGTGGACGTGTGTGCCCATCCACTCTGTAGGAGAAGAGGGTGTGGCTTGTCCTCCTCTGTAGGCATCTGCACTGTGCCCATGCAGCTCCTCGCTGGGCTGAGCTGGTCGCTCAGGGTCACACTGCCCCATACTCTGAGGCTCGCAGGTGTACCGTGCACTCCAGGTGCAAGCTGATTAGCTGTTCCTGTGTGCAGTTTTTGTCTGTTGTACTTTGAACATGTGCTGCTAGGTGCTGGCTGTGTATTTAAGATGCCAATTTTCAGAGTAATCCACTGCCTGTAGACTGTGTGGGCCCAGTGTGGTGTGTGCCCTCTAAGAAGTTGTCTAAACAGTGGTGTAAATGCAAAGTAAAAGCGAGAAGGTTAGGCCAGATGTGGTGGCATGCTTCTGTAATCCAGCACTTGGGAGGCTGAGGCAGGAGGGTCCTTGCAAATTCAAGACAGGCCTGGACTACAGAGTGAGCTCAAGGCCAGCCTGCAGAGCAAATTGAACTGTCTCAATAAACAAGAAACAAAAACAGAACACTTCCCCTCAAAAAAAAAAAAGCCCCACAGAAGTTTTGTCTCATGATTCCAATTCTAACCATTTACACAAAAATAACTGCTACTGTAACCAAGAAGGAGAAAGAATATTTTTGAAAAGGAAAAATAAAGTTTTCAAAGTGTTTGGGCCCCTTAAAAATATTAACACATTGTTTTTGTTTGTTTGAGACAGGTTCTTGCTGTGCAGTTCAGGCTAGCTGTGAATGCACCATGTAGCCCAGGCTGGCCTTGGCCTCCTGCCTCAGCCTCCAGAGTGCTAGGATTACAGGAGTGCGCCACCACCTGGAGCTACCTAACACTTACTCCAAGGTGCAACTGAAAAGCATTTTTTTAACCATGATGTAGAGAACATGTGGGTCCTGGGTCACGTGGCCACACCCTGTGAGTAGTAGGGCCAGGCTGGGTGTTTTGGTCCATGAAGCTTAAAGAATGCAGGTGGGTCCTTTCGGCCGGAACCGCCATCTCCCAGGAATACGCCAAAATGGCCACCACAAAGGGTAAGAGGAGGGAGCCTGGCATATGTTCTCCAGGCCTTTTAGAGAACACGGGGTTGTTCCTTTGGCCACATACATGTGAATCTACAGAAAGGGTGATATTGTAGGCATCAAGAGAATGGGTACTGTGCAGGAAGAGTGCCTCACAAATGTTACCATGACAGGGTCTGGGGAGATAGCTCAGTGGAATAAGTGCTTACCTGGCAAGTGCAAGGTCCTGAGTTCGATCCCTGGTACCACCAAAAAAAAAAAAAAAGTTACCATGGCAAAACGGGAAGAGTCTACAGCGTTACCCAGCATGCTGTTGGCTTTGATGTAAACAAGCAAGTTAAGATACTTGCCAAGAGGATTAATGTGCTATTGAGCATATCAAACACTCGAAAAGCCGTGATAGCTTTCTGAAACGTGTCAAGGAAAATGACCAGGAAAAAAAGGAAGCCAAAGAGAAAGAAACCTGGGTTCAACTGAAGCGCCAGCCTGCCCCTCCCAGAGAAGCGCACTTTGTGTGGACCAATGGGAAAGAACCTGAGTTGTTGGAACCTGTTCCCTGTGAATTCACGGCATAAGCTGGGGGCGTTGCTCTGCCATTTGGTACCTGATTGGCAGCTTAAGTGTTCTAGGTCCTACATAAAAACAAATCCTGTGTTGTAAGAGTGGTTTTCTTTAGTGTTTTTTTTTTGGTCAGGGTCTCACTACATAGCCCAGACTCAAAGTGATCCTCCTGACCTCTGCCTCCCTTTTGCTAGGATTACAGGCATGTGCCACCACACCCAGACTCCATTGCTGGCTCAGCATGCCCAAGGGTAGGGCTGACATGGCATTCGGAGCCAGGGACTAAGCAAGTGCTTAGTCCGCTGAGCTACACCGCTGGCCCTAAAACATTTTACAAATAATATCTATGTATTTTTTTTTTTTTTTGCGGTACCAGGGATTAAGGGGTGGTTTTCTTGAACAATTATGTGGCGCCTTCTTACCTCAGAAATATTTGCAGCAGATGTTCACTGTACCTAGTAATTGTGTCTAGTCTTTACTCTTAAGTGTTTTTCTTGCTGAAAGATATAGCTGAGGTATTGTGCAGGTGTGTACCCAAATATTCAAGTATTTATAAAATATGTATATTGGCTTGAAGATCTTATAAATCATGGGGAAAAGATGTATCGAAATAAATTGAAGTCACTTTAGAAACAAATGTAAGGCCATTTCAGTTAAATAAATTGTTTAAAGCAAAAAAAAAAAAAAAGGACGCAGGCGGCTTGAGGACTGCGATGCACTGTGATGCGGGGCAGGAACCTGCACAAGGCTAAAGTCATTATGGTTGGGCAAGGCGCCGAGCAGCTTTCTCCTTCCAGAAAGTGCGCCTGAGCAAGGGGGCGGCGCCTAGACCCCTGCAGAAAGGATGGGATGGGAGGAGTGCGGAGCTTTTCTGGGTGAAGCTTGTCCCACCGGCACTGCTACTACTCCCCTCCTAGGAAGGCCAGGGCTGAGCACTCCCAGGCCCTGGGTGGAGGGAGCAGGAGCGGAGAGCTCGGGCCCCAGCCCCTGGCTTCATCACCACCTGCTGCTGGGTGTCACCCTGAATTCATTGCCGCAGGTGCTGTGTAGATTCACATTCGCTGTCAGGGTGGTGTTCAGACACGAGGAGCAGAAGCTCTGTGGACGTGAGCTGCCCAGGCAACTGGCCGGTGTCCTGGCCAGCACTGATCCATGTGCAGCTGAGCCCCTGCCCAGGCTCCATCCACAGTGGCCACAGTGGGCATGCAGGGCACGGAAGAGGAGCCCATTGAGGCTGCCACGTCCAAGGGTCCAGACGTGGTCCCTTAACAGGTCACATGGGGAAGGAGCCTGACTTAGACACCCTGTGACCAGGTCATTTCCCGCCCGGGTTTTCTGACCTTCGTGGAGGGCATGGCCCGGGGTCTCACGGCCTTGGTTCTAGTCAGACCCCACCGTACCTGCCCTGCACCACTGTGCCCCATGCTCTGTGGGTCCCAGCGGGCCTCTGTTGGTAGCCCCCGTGCCCCTGTTAGCTCTGAATTCCTAGCATCACTCTTGCTTTACACCGTCTCTGTTTTCCATCACCTCTGGCAAATCTTAGCCCTGCTCCATGGTGTGGGCCTCTGGGGACTGGTTCCTGACCATTTTTCCATCTTGGTCCCCACTCTCCAACCTAGACCTCTGTGTGTACTGCTCTGAATGCCTAGTGCCTGTCTGAATTATCCACAAAGTTCTCATCTCATCTTTTTAATTTTTAATTTTTTGGAGACAAGGTCTTATTATGCAGTTCAGATTGGCCTCAAACTTGCAGCACCGCTGCCACCTGAGCCTCCCAAGTGCTGAACTAGAGGCATGCGCCACAAGGCCTGGCCTCCCATCTCTATGTTTTGAAAAATCTTCCCTTTGAACATTGTGCTGTCTGCTACGGGTCCCTTCCCTCTAGGAAGCCCTGTCCCAGGCTGAGCCAGGGCTGCCTGGTCTCTGTCCCTGGTGCCAACTCTGATGGTGGCCTCTGTGCATCGGCCCGCCTGAGTGCTTCCTGGCCCACAGTGTGCGGTGGGCACAGCCCCCTGATGAAGGGCGAGCCAGCGATGGCCTTTTCCTTCCTCTCCTGAGCACAGCTCTGCATTTTGGCCTAGGTCTCAACGCTGCTTGCTCCCTGAGGCATGGATTTCAGCATGTTACTTTACAATATCGGGGAACAGCTGGACAGTGAGGAGCTGGCCTCCCTCAAGTTCCTGAGCCAGGATCACATCCCACAGCGCAAGCAGGAGCCCATCGTGGACCCCTGCATGTTGTTCCAGAGACTGCAGGAGAAGAGGGTGCTGGAGGAGGACAATCTGTCCTTCCTGAAGGAGCTGCTCTTCCAAATCAACAGGCTGGACCTGCTGGGCACCTACATGAGCACCAGCAGGGAGGACATGGAGGGGCTGCTCCAGACCCCCGGCAAGGCCCAGATCTCGCCCTACAGGTGAGTAGTGACTCTGATGGGGCTAGAGCTAGGGTTGATGCACACAGCCAGGGCCTGGCGAGGGGCTGTGGGGGTAGTGCCTGCTGGGGCCAAGTCAAGAAACACAGCGGCCTTTTGTATGATCCAGAGAAAAAGTGCTACAACTGAAGATGAAATCTGCTTGTCCAACTGAAACATTCCTTACCAGTATGCTGAAATTAAAAGTTTCTCTAAGTGTTCTTTCCTCCCCCACCCTTTGCCCTCTCTTCGAATGCCCGCCCCCTGTCTGCACTGCGTGAGTGCCACCCAAAGCCCCCAGCACTGTGGAAGCCCTGGAGATCTTGTTTCACACTTAGAGCCTGAGACACTGTTGTTCCTGTGCAGTAGTGCACAGGGCCCATGTAGCTCCCGGGGCTGCAGGCTGCCTCCCGAGCCCTCCAGGGAAGGCTCAGCTTCTTTCTATCCCAGCCCTGTGGCACATGGTATCATGGCACCGTGGGCACTACAGGCTATGCTAAGAGGTCACAGGCAGTGAGAGCTTCATGACCTGTGACAAACCTGTCACTTTTCTCCTTAATGTCCCATTTTCAGACTCTCCTTGTAGTGATCTTTAGTGTCATCTTTCAGGGGCTCGCAAGTGTGTGATGGTCATAGTGGCAATATGGGGTCCTGGCCGCTGTCCACCAACACCCTGCCTGTGATGCAGCCACAGAGAGCCTGAGGCTGTGGCGTGCCCTGTGTGTGTGGACTTCTGTGACCAGTGCTCTGGGATGTTGGTTTCCTAGGGATGCGTGGAGACAGGGTTCCACGCACTGGGTAGCTTAAAAGATTGGGAAGTTTATTCTCCCACAGTTCTGGCCCAGGATTCAGAGCTGCCAACAGGACCCCTGCAGGACTCAGAGGGAGGTTCTGCCCATGCTCACTGTGGGCTGCGGGCTGCGGGCCTTGGTGCTCTGGGCCCACCCTCCAGCCCCGGCCTCCTCCTGTATCTGACTGAATCCCCTCTTCCTGTGAGGCCCACCCTACTCCAGTGGGATGTGATGAAGTTTTATCCACAGAAACTCTTTTCCCTAATGTAGCAGGACTGCAGGTTGGGAGCAGGTTTGACTCCTTGTGGGAGTGAGGACCCCAGGAGCCAGACTCTGCAGAGCTTTGGACTTGGTTTCCTGGATGTGTGAAGTCTTTATAAGGCACTTACTCATTAAGACACCCATTCATTCTGAAAATAATAGCCCCAGCACTAGGAAGGCCTGGGGGTGGGGACTGTCATCTACACCTCCCTCAGCCTGTGCGGCGCCCGCCCTGTGTGTGAGCAAGGTTGAGCAGGCCACTGTGCTGTGTCACATGCCCTGGAAGCTGGGCTGGCCTGAGCAGGGCGGGGTCTGTCTGCTACTCTCACTCCCTTACTTGGAGACAAAAGAGTCTGCATGGGTCAGCTGTGGTGAGAGTCCCTTCTACACTGTCAGTGGGAATGTAAACTAGTACAGTCACCCTGGAGACCAGCATGAGGATCAGAGACTGCAGCAGGGTGCCCCACTTGACCCAGCTGCTCCCCTCAGAGGCAGAGTTAAAGGCATCACATCCCAGGGACCCTGGCAAGCTGTGCTTCAGCAGCGCGGCCCATCAGAGCTGAATCCTGGAAGTGGCCCCGTGGCCATGCACAGGTGCTGGACAGGGAGTGTGCCACCCATGCACAACAGGAGGGCCTTGGGTCACGGTCATCCCTGCGGGCAGGACGAACTCAAGGCATGTGTAGGACAAGGGGTGCACCTGGGAGCATGCTGTTGAGAAATCAGCCACACAAACTTAAGTATTGCCTGGTGTCTCTTAGATGCAAAACCCAATGCACACATAAATTGAAGAGCAAAATAAAGGACAAATGATAGGAAACAGACACGATATTTTATAAATGGTAAATGGGCCGAGAGAGAGGAAGGGGACAGGACAGGACGTGAATCATGCTGTCACGTTCATGTACCAGCTCTCCAAGGGGGCAGTCATGACGTAGGGCAAACAGGAGCTAACATAAACAAAGATTTAAAAGGGCCAGCACGGCCACCATCCACTGCTCGTTCACCGTTCTGGGGTATTAGTCAGTTGACGGGACAGGCTGGTGTGTCCACTTAGCAGCACTTGCTTGGATTTAATTTTGTGCCAAACTGAGAAAGTGTGAGAGAAATATTCTATGACAGACATTTTTTGAGGAGGCAGATAAGGCAGAAGGTACTGAGTACCTTCTGTTTCTATTTTTATTTTTAGAATTTTTTTCTTGAGAGAAGGTCTGCTTTGTAGTTCAGGCTGGCCTTGAACTTACTTTGTAGCCCATGCTACAAAAGTGTAGCCTTCACCTCGTAAGGGCTTTCCTGCCTCGGCCTCTTGGACATTGTGATTACAAGGCTGTGCCACCATGCTTGGCCAGAATTTTAGTTTTAAAATTCAGTATTGACTTAAACATATTTTTGTATCAAAGTTATTTTCCTTTATACCACAGTAGTACAAGGTTTGCTGACCTATGAACCAACACTTTGCTCACCTACTCAGCCAGCACATTCCTAGAACCTCCGGGTGCCAGGAGTAGGTTGGGAAGTAACAAAGCCTCATCGAACACTTCGTGCTACCTGAGCTCAAAGTGCAGTCTTCAGGGTGTGGCCCCACAGCCTGCACTGCCTGCTGGCACCGCAGCAGTCTTGGTTACTGTCTGAGAACACATTGTGTTTGCAAAAGGAAGAAGTGCCTGAGCAACACATTTCCAGAATGCAGCTGTACGTCACAGAAGCTTCTCTGTGGCACATCGATACCTGCCTCCTGTCATGCAGCTATGAAGTTATCTCTTGTCACCAATGAGGAAAAAGTAGAACCTGTCTCAGGGGACACAGCAGAGATGGCAGGACCAAAGCCTGGCACCGGGGCCTAGGCCCCTCGCTCTCGCTCAGCCTCAGGGCTCACGAAGGGAGGATGGGCCTGGATTGGCTATGGGAGCCTGGACAGCTGTAGGAAACAGATGGCTACAAGGTGTGCACTATCCTTGCAGGCAGAGCCCGAGAAGGCACAGTGATGGCAGGGAGGGCAGCTGGCGTGCCGGGAGCCTCGGCATTTGGTGCTGGAGTCCATGACTGTGGCACTGGTGCTTACTGTCTGTGGCCCTGAGCCCATGTCCAGCCTTCCTGGGGTCACTAACCTGTGTTAGGGGACCAATGACCCAGCTTGCACTGTGGAGAGCATAATGTCCAAAGCTAAAGCTTTTTCTTTTACCGTAAATCTTAATTTATAATGAAAAATAGAGGAAAAGTAAGATTCATTTAACGGAAATTAACTGACAGATGGGATAGAATTTAAGTTGTTCAGGGTGGGCCACTGGGCTGTGGACATTGGTGTCACGCTGACAGCCTCTTTCCAGGTCCTTGAGACTACAACTGCTCTATAACTGGCTCTGCAGGGAAAGGAGGCCCCGGGACAGTGCCACTGTGCATGGTGGGCGGGGGATGGGAGGCTTAAGTGTGCCAGAGTCCTTCTCCACACAGGGTCCTGCTCCTCCGGATTGCAGAAGATGTAACCAAGACTGAGCTGGGGTGTCTTAAATTTCTATTGAAAAAGAAGATCCCCAAGTCTAAGCTGGAAGACAGCATGGTAAGACCCTATATCTCATGAGATGTAGTCCTGAAGGCCGGGCATTGCCGAGGCCATGGAGGGGCAGAGCCGCAGGCCCAGGCTCTCGTGAAGGGTGGGGTGAGTAGCAGCAGGCACAGGTGGAGGGGCCTCTGTGGGACTGGGGCAGCGAGGGTGGCAGCCTGGGCTGCTTTCTCCCCAAAGTGCCCACGACAGCCCAGAATGTATGCATGTGTGTGTGTCCTCGTGTCGTGCTGTGTGGTGTGTCTCTGCTGTGGTGTTGTGCTGACTTCTGTGTATGCACGGATACGCTGTGTGTGTTGTGTGCACATCCACCAGAGACCCATTCCACAGTGCCAGTTGTCAGGGAGCCTTGCCGTGAGCCCCCGACCTACCCAGAGTTATAGCACACGGTGGAAAAGAGAACGAGAGACAAGAACTGCAAGAAAATACTTTCTGGCACGGGAACACGGGATCCCTGCCAGCCACCACCTCCTCAGCCCGCGCAGGGGAGAGTGGTCCTTTTCCTGGAACAGTGGAGAAGCAGAGGTTGAAGGGGAGTGTAAGCACGCTGGAGAGGAAGTGAGTTGAGACTCACCTCACACCCAGGTGTTAGTTTCCCTGTACTGCCCTGGCAGACTTCGTCCTGCTCTGTGAGCCTCGTTGACAGAGAGGAAGAGGGATTTCCGCATTCCATAGCCAGCCCGGCATGCAGGCAAGGAAGCCCTCGGCAGAGTCTAGGTCGATTCGTAATCTGTGGTGCCCACCAGGTATCTGCCCCAGTGTGTGTCTCTGTGTCAGTGCTTCTGCGTTCAAGTGCCCACGGGCTGTGTGTTGAGTGAATTCAGGTCTGGAGGTGGATTGGGGTCAGGCTGTGCTGGGGTGCAGGGCAGCCCCAGGTGTCCCGTGGGGGCTCGGCCGCACTCTTGGTTGGTTCTCGTGCGGAGCACCCATAGACAGTGCTGAGCTTGCGTGGTACCAAGGCTGAACCTCCCACCCTGTTAGGGTTCTGAAATCCCAAGTTGGTGTTCTCTAAAACTGAGGAATGGATTCTAGGAACAGAGGAGAGAGTAAGAGGAGGAAGTATTTGTTGAGAGAAAGCAAGCTTCTGTCTACGAGGGACAAAAAAGAGCAGGAAAGTGGGTTACCCCAACCGGACTCTCAAACAGGCTTATTGAGCAAAGCCACAAGGTGCAGAGGCCTTAGGGTGGACAGAACTAGTACCAATCGGTAAGATCACGCCTGGGCAACGCTGAGCCAGTGGCAAATCATAGGGTGGGTGGGAGGTGGGACAAAACCAAGGCCAACCAGAGAGTGTACAACAAGTAGGGTCTATGGGCTAATATTGAATGGGGAAGCAAGTCAAGCAGCAAGTGCTCATGGGATGACGAGGGCTTCCCCAGCAGGGGTGGGTGGGGAGGTTTGGTCCTCCATCCCAAGATGACTGATTCCTACTTAGAATGTCAATCCCTGCTGCTCTAGGGGAAGTCTGTGGGTAGAGTCGGCCCTCTTTTCTTGAAGCCTTCATCGAATGCTGTACTGACCTCCTGGGCCCAGCCCTGTCTGGCCACCCACAATCTTTCTACCTAACTTAGCTGTCTATAACACGGGGACTGTCTTGGTGACAGCTAGCATGGCCTCAAGAAGGAAGTGCAATTTGGGGAAGGAAGCAAAAACATCTCTTCTATGAGTGAATGTGGCCCAGTTCAGGTTTCCCACTGCTTCTCCTCCCTAGAGCTTGCTGGACATCTTCATAGAGATGGAGAAGAGGAGGATCCTTGGGAAGGACAACCTGGACATCCTGAAAGAGATCTGTGACCAAGTCAACAGGAGTCTGCTGAAGACGATCAGGGAGTACGAGGAGCTGCACGGAGGTGGGCAGCTCAGGGGCTGGCTGGAACCCGCTGAGGGGGCCTGGGATTGAACTCAGGCCCTTGCACTTGCCAGGGAAGTGTTTATTCCACTGAGCCATTTCCCCGGCCCTTGTTTTTCTCTTTTTAATTCAGAAAGAAAAATGAGGCTCAGACAAAATCCAGATGAGTTTTTAAAGGGTAATGTTGGGTTCTCAAGATGCAGTCTCCCACAGCCTGCTGCCCACCCACATCCTGCCTGCAACCTCCAGCTGTGTCCAGCTGTGTCCTGTAGCAGGATGAGAGTCGCTGGTGACTTGGGGTCCTCCTCCTCCAGACAGGGAGCAAGGTGGCCAGGCCAAGCCACTGGCCCGGGCAGGCACATCTGAAATGCTTGCAGAACTGGTCTGTTAAGTCTCCCTCTCTGGCCTCTTCCTCTCCTTGGGCTTGTGCTGTTGCATTCAAGTAATTTTTCAGAACTTCCGTGATTAAGTCACTTTCTCTCAGGGGAAGAATCTGTCCAAAGGAAGGAACAACTAGAGTGAGAAAAAGGATGGAAAGAAAGGAAGAGATGAATACATGCCTGTGTATACACCCAGGATAGCTTGGGTAGTTGTACTGCTGATCTTTTGAAAGGAGCAACTAGTACTTAATTTTTTTATTTTCCTTTTTCTTATAACTTTTTAGATCAATTTTGCATGCTTATATCTGGTAATTGAACAACCAATCTGAAGACAATATTATGAAATAATATAACAGCCATTGTTGAGTTGTATTATTTTATTTAGTGAAATTATGCATTATTTTTCATTTTTATTATTTATTCTCTTTAAAAAAGAAAAAAATCATTTTCTCTTCGCCCATCAGAGCTGCTTGGCCGAGTGTGAGCTGTCCCACTCTCCCTGCCGAGCCCAGGGTCTGCCCACCTTAGCCCCTGGGTGCTAACCAAGAGACAGACTCTTCTTATTGCAAAGAGGAATTGGCCAGTCTCATCCCTGTCCCTGTCCCTGTCCCCTGCATGGAAGGAGCTCTGCAAACCTTTGATTAATTACATCTTCTTTTGATTATAAAATTATACACACTCAGGAGAATAAGTACAAATTCAAAGGAAAATGTAAAATTCTAGTAATGCTTGGAAATATTACTACTGTCAGTGTGCAGGCCGTACTTCCACCTGGCCCCTTGTGCATGTGATTCCCCTGGATCAGCAGCGATGAGCCCTTGGTGACGTGCACGCAGCCAGCTCTTCTGCACCATGTGCCTGCTGGAGCGAGCCTTGAAGGGCACTTTGGTGCTTTTGAAGTGTCGTTCATCCTGCACTAATGAGGATCTCACACAGTGTCACAAGTCTCGGCTTGGTGACCCAGAAGAATATAAAATTATGCCCCTTTGGCCCTGGTTTTCCTGACGATGTTGAGATAGTTTGTTCCTTGGTCTCCAGGAAGCCGAGTGGAGCCACCTGCTGGCACTGGCAGGCTGGAGGGTGATGGCCCAAAAGCTGGGAACTTCCACAGTGGGTGCCACACTCCTGGGCACAAAACCTGTGCTGCCGGGGGGCTTCACTGCTGCTCTCTTCTTGCTTGTAGAGGAGTCACCCCTCGAGATGCAGGACACGACAGACTTTCCAGAGGGGCAGGACGGCCAGTCGCAGGTACAGAGTGCTCCCAGGTCCTCCTATCTTGCTCAGTGCAGACTCTGCTTCTTGTATTTGTTAGATTTTTCATTTTTAGCTTCTAAAGAAGCTGATAAAGGGCAGAAATTTACTAGAAATTTTTAGAACCTCAGAAAAAATCTACAAAAGGACAAGTTAAAAAGGTGCCTCTCCAGGCTTCTGTGTGTTATGTTTTTATTTTGAAGCCACAGGCAAGGAGGACCTCAGAGTCAGCACACCCTTCTGCTTGACATGGAGTTAGGGACTGCAAGATCAGGGACACCAGAAGTAGGCTCAAGAGGGCATTTATTGCTGTGGGTGCCTGAGAAATCACCAGATCTTCCCTTCTCAAGTTCAGGACTAACAGAGTGATATAGCGCTCTGAGGCAACTATACTGCTGTTCTGTTACGCTGCCCCTTCCACTAGTAAAAGGTCAGTCTTTTTTTTTAAACAGGATTTCACTATGCAGTTCAGGCTGTCCTTGAACTCACTTTCTGAAGTGACCCTTCTGCCTCAGCCTCCTGGGGGTGGATAACAGGCATGTGCCACCACACATGGCCTAGAGCTAGTCTCACTGTCCGGGTCGCCCTGTTTCACAGTAACCTGGTAAATACTTTCAAGTAGCCATGAAGAGTAGATACTCTCTTGGCATTTAATGGAATACTTGATGCGAAGCCTACTGAGGTATGAAGGTTAGGGCACCTGCCCATAGTCTTCAGGTCAGGAAGACCAGAGCCAGGAACCTGGTGTCTGCCGAGAGTCTGTTTCTTCCTGTCACAGGCTGCACAGACTTCAGCCAAATGCTGAGATACTTGCAATGTAGCAGCCCTAGGAAAACCAGCACTCACGACAGGTCCTGTGGTCCCTGTGGGCCTGCCATGGGCCTGGGGATCTGCAAGTGAGGGACCCTGGCCTGGGGGGACAATGACACACTGATGACACGCTAAGTGGGGCACTCCGGGCCTGGGCCAGCACCTATCCCTGCAGTTCAGGCCATGCCCAGCCCCTCCCAGAGAGGTTTCTGAGCGCACCTCTGGGCCGCACCCAAGTAAGCTCCTGACTTTGGTTCTTTGTTTTGCAGACATCGGACAAAGCTTACCAAATGAAAAGCAAGCCTCGCGGGTACTGTTTGATCTTCAATAATTATGATTTTAGTGAAGCACGGAAGAATATACCCAAATTTGACAAGCTAAAGGACAGGAAAGGGACAGAGGTTGATGCAGGTATAGTAGAGTCCAGAGAAGTGAGCTTTTTCTTACAGTTGTTTTATTAAAAGGGGGAGAAAAAAAGCTGTATCAAAAGAAAAAAAAAAACTGTATCTATTTAAGAAAATAGATCGGAACATATTTCCTTGAGGAGGTGCAGAGCATTCTTATGAATGTTAGTGTTCTGCTTTTGTTTCAAGTTAATTTTTATTCAAAACAATGTAGTAATAAAATGCCAAAACTTACTAAAAGGCCTGCAAGGAAGAGCAGCAGTGAGCTTTCATTTTAAGGGCCCTGCAGGGCGCAAGGAGAGGCCAGCCTCACTGTCAGGCATGGTGCTGTGGCAGGTGGCTTTTGGGAAGTTGTGGTACTGTGCCAATCAGGGTGGGAGCTCTTAACAAAAATAGCATTTCAGATGTCAAACTGTCCAGAAATGCTTTTTTGTACAAGGAATTGAACTCACAACTTTGCGCTTGCCAGGCAGGTGCTGTGCCACTGAGCTATATTCCAGCCACCAGAAATTCTTTTATTCAGCCTACTTAAACTAAGACTAAAAATTACAGATTAGATGAAAAAATAATTTTGGTATGGGAATATAAAAATAACTGCAACTAAGTAATAACAGAAATCACCCAGCCTAGCCTTCGAGTATTAACAATTTTGATTTGATCAAAGAACTTTTGCAAATGGTATTTAAAAAACTGAATGAGGGCTGGCCAAATAGCTCAGCATATTAAAGTACCTGCAAGCAGGCACAGGGCCTGGGGGTTCAATCCCTGGGCCTGCTGTGCCAGCCCTGCCCCCAGCGCGTGCTGAGATAGCAATTGAAACTGGGCGAGGTGGCAACACGCTTGTAATCCTAGTCCATGGGAGGTTGTAAACAGGCAGATCTAATATTGAGACCCTAAACACCCTGTAGACCCTTCCCTAAAAGAAAAAAAAAGAGAAAGAATTGAATGATGTTTAGAAAATCAATATAAACTGATTATAACCATCAGGATGCTGTAGTGCTCCCTGCACCTTTTGATCTGTTTATTTTTATTTATTTATTTATTTATTTATTTTTGGTCCTGGGGATCAAACTCAGGACCTTGCACTTGTCAAGCAGGGGCTTTTGCTGCTGAACTGTATCCTTAGCCTCTGATTTATTTAAGCAAATCCAGTGTAAGATTTTAGCCACGGAATTTAAGGTCTTTGACACAGCACTTGTTGTTACCATGCACTTGGTACCGAAAAAAATGTTTTCAGGGGCTGGGGAGATGGCTCAGTGTAATAAGGGCTTCCCTGGCAAGCGCAAGGGTCTGAGTTCAATCCCTGGTTCTGCCAAAAAAAGAAAAAAATGTTTTCAGACCTTTCATCTCTATTCATTTAATAGCTTGAAATTTCCGCGAAATGGATTTGATTTCTGGAAGCTGCTCTTCTCACACTGGGCCCAGGACGAGCGTCTGCTTGCGCCTGACACTGCTGGGCCACTGGGCATGCAGCTGGATCCTTGCTCCATCCCATGCCCCCGGAGTTGTCCCCAGAACTGGGCACAGTGTTAGCCTCCAGAGTCCTTCTAAAGCCACAGGGGTCCTTTGTATTTCAAAGTAAGAATGAGTCAGACAAGCAGCCTGAAAGAGTAGAGGTGGGCCAGATCAACTAGTGCACCGGAGAGAAAGCAGGCGAATGAAGCAGACTTAAAGAACGGTTTGACTTTAGTAAGAAAGGAAATGCAAAGAACACATTGTTAACATGGGTCTAGCAATATATTATCCTGGATTCAACTCAGAAGTGTAAATAATGGTGCAAAAGTGGTAAACATTAATCCCTCCTAACAACTCAAGCCAAATTTATAAATGAATAAATAACAGTATACCCACATTTGCTATAAAAGCAAGGCCACGAAGAAAGCCAGTTAAGCTAAAAGTGGTTGTTTTTATAGGACATACTGAGTAAGACTGATATAGAGAGGGTAGTTTTTCTAGTAACTCTTTTGATTTATTTTTTATTATCTTTTATTTTGATAAATATAATTTGAGAAGTTTCAGCATAAATATAGATATTGTACTCAAAATTATATTTGTTCCTTTTTTTTTTTTTTTTTTTTTTTTTTTTTTTT
>PVKA01021326.1:0-38880 GCA_004027165.1 Ctenomys sociabilis | reverse complement strand
AGCCAGGAAGGAGATTGCCTTCTCCAAAGGCAAACCATGGTGGCAAATCTCTTCCACTTAGGCTCATATCTTTTTCTTTCTCCTTTTCTTTCTTTCTTTCTTTCTTTCTTTCTTTCTTTCTTTCTTTCTTTCTTTCTTTCTTTCTTTCTTTCTTTCTCTTTCTTTCTTTCTTTCTTTTTTTTTTTCTTTCTTTCTTTCTTTCTTTCTTTCTTTCTTTCTTTAACTAAGGACCTTAGGCACAGCTCATTCAGCCAGGAACTCATCAATGAATTAATCTACTGCTGAGTATAACATCTCTTAATGAGTATATGAAAGTTTTTTAGGGGGATTCTAGGTATAATCTATAACAGGTTTAATATCAAAACCATATAAAGATTTCAAAATAATAGAAAACAATTCTTTTTTACATTTTCACCATGTTTTCTAAGATTTTCCTGTGCCTTTATTACATATTTTATTTAATTTCTTATTACTAATTTTATTGAGAAACAAATAGCAATGAGACAGTTTCAAAGCTGATTAGTAGGACAGTTTCAATAATTAATACATTGCACATTATTATCTTCATAGTGGTTATTCATAGTACAACATGCAGATATGATATTCTGTCCAAACACTATTAGTACTAATCTTTCTTCCCATTGAATTAAGAGGAAGTACCTGTATATCTATCTTAACTGTTTTGTATATACTGATATGAAATGGTCTTTCATTTGCATCCTTTTTTGTTTAGTTTTGTTAGAGATGGATATTCCATTGCCATTTAAGTATGGTAGGTGCATGAATTCCGCAAATATAGACCAGTAGGATAATAATAGCAATGAATTATCTGTAGGACTGGCAATGTCAGGAGTTGTTGACTTGAGCCCTTTACTGCTCAGCATATTAATATAGCTTTACTTAAGCCGGGTGTGGTGGCGCATGCCTATAATCCCAGCACTTGGGAGGCTGGGGCAGGAGGATTGTTGTGAGTTCGAGACCAGCCTGAGCTACAAAGTGAGCTTAAAGCCAGCCTGAACTGCATGGTGAGACCCTGCCTCAAAAAGACCAAAAAAAAAAAAAAAAATATATATATATATATAGCTTTACTTTTCATACCTCTATACTTTTCTGCTGGATGATGAAGACCAAGATATAGCAAGACTTTTATCAAGAAACGTAACTTTCATGTCTGACAAGTTAAATCAAATCCCCTCAGGATTTATCCTGAAACCCCGTACCACAGTTTGTAGTGTCAGCCATGTGGATGAGTCACAGCAATTGTGAACAATTTGTTCTCTGTGAAAGCCTGAGAGAATATTTTCTTTCCAGGTAACTCTCCTAGGCATATTCTACCTCTTTCATCACTTTCTTCTGTGGCCTCATAATCTTGATCAGAAAATTTGTGACACCACTGAGTTACAGGATGTTACAGTACAGATTCTCCTATGCCCTGAGTCTTCACTGACCTTGAAAAGCTAGGGCCAAAATGTTGGCTGTCCTTATAGCCCTTCTTTTTCGTCTTCAAACATTTACCCTCCAGAAGAGACGCTGAATGATATTATTACCATGTAACATAGGCAGTTGAGCTTAACCTCACAATCTGTCTGGATATCAAACATCTTAGACATAGCATGGAGCAGGTATTTTCCATCAATTATTGGTATGTTAGACTTTAAAACCCTGCAAAATATGAAGAAAAAATAAAAATATTTTTAAAAAATAGGAATAAACAATTACATATTTTATACAGAAATTTAGAAATCTAAACATGTACAGCATTGTAGCAGGACACTCCTATGACAATTTTTTCTTGCATCTTGTTTTCATTTATCACCCTCTTTTAGACATTTACTTGAGAGACAGTATAGCAGTAAGTGATATGACATGACAAGTAGTTCATATTTAGAAAACCAGAATGACAGGTATTCCAAGAATGCCCCTCATATTACACATTGGTAACTTCAGAGCAGTTGCTCAGTTCAGAGGGATCAGCATATATAGTTAGTCAGGGTGAAAATCATACCAATTAACTGCTAGTTTCAAAAACCTGATAAAGATTCTCAGGATAGTTGCATTAACTATCTTGGTACCTTGGATTACTACCCTTCATAAGAAATTGAAACCCTTTTTATTTTTCTGTCTATGATCTTCTAAATGAGGCATATAGTTATCCATTCTAATACTGTGTTGGGGAAAGCCTAAATTCTTCTCTTTTTTTCTCCCTTCTAAATTGGCATATGCTGATGTTATTCATTTCAGATTAATTTTAGACTATTTTCTATTTGTACTGTATTAGACATTTGCTGTCACTAGAAAAAAAAATCTGATGTTGGCAATTCACAGAGAGGATTCATTTAGCGCAGTTTCAGAGGGGTCAGTCCTTGGTAGACTGGCTGCAAGATAGAGACACGGCAGAAGGATAAGGCGGGAAGGAAGTGAGAGAACCGCGAGGAGCTGAGGAAAAGAACACACCCTTTCAAATCTTCCTTTCACAATCAGTCTTCAAATGCTAACAGTACCTTCAGCTGTGAGTTCTCATTCTGTGAATCGACTGAGGAATACAAGGCCCCCATGATACAATCTACTTGGTATCAACTTCCAAAACCCCACTTCTGAATACAAAATTTTCATGCAAATTTTGGACCTAAAACATAACGTGTTGGTCATTCCATTGCATATGGATTTAGCATATGTATAATATGCATCCAATCATTAGTTTTCCTCCAGTGTGTTTTACCACCTGTGTCTCTTTCAGAAACAAAATGAGTATTCAGTTTATTCAAAGATATAATCTCAAAGCCAATTATAATAGAAATGCTCATTCTGAAGATTTTGCCAGTACTTGTTGTTTATTTCCTCTCCCCCTTTCTTTGATCCTAGACTTTTTTTATTTTAAAAAGAGTAAAATAGCAGTACATATGATACAGAATTACACAAAACAAGATAAGAGGAATTCACCAATGGTTGTCATATTATGTATTGTTGAAGGTAACTGCACACATTCAGGTTTATTGTATATGCTCTTTCCTGTCACCTGTATCCTTTCCTTGAACAGAAGTTTTTGTTGTACAAATTTATTGTTTGTTTATTATGTATTTCTATAATATTCCTACATAGCTGAATGAAACATGTATCAAGTTTTTCTTACTATATTAACAATTTCTTATCCAGAATTGGTGAATATTGTTTGGTAATATAGTTCATTTTTTTTTTCAGTACCAGGGATTGAACTCAGGACCTTGTGCTTGCCAGGCAAGTGCTTATTCTACTAAGATACCTCTTTGGCCTGGTAATATAGTTCATGAGTATAAACATTTTGTATCAATTACATGTGAGGCTATTCTTTCCTTTTATAATCTTATCTAGTTGAATAAGCTTTTTGCTGCCTATTCAGTGACTTATAATAAATAATCTTTTTGTTTAGAAAGTTCAGGACAGTTGCCAAAAGTTTTATCTTTTCCTATCAGGAAGTTTAGATAATTTATTCTTATTAATTAATGTATGTAAATCTCAAATGTTTTGCAGTGTGGGTAGAGTTTTCAGTTAAATTTTAAATAAACCAATTTTGACATAGTCAAGATTTATTTCTGTTCCTCCCTGGAATCAGAGGTTGAATAGCAGGCCAAAGCAATAGTCTTGATATTAAGGAGTTACATGGAATGTTTGATTTAGTCCATTTCAGAAATTAAAGCACACGCATACAGAGGTGCAAACCACACTTCTACAATAGCGACTTTTGTATGTTGTTAATATAAACCCAATAATCATTCCCATATTTTTTCCACTTCCTAATAGCACTTTGTAGATTCTTCAGTTAAGGGAAAAGTCCAGTATTCCTTCTCTTAGGGGGCATGCTCTTGCAACAGCAAGTTTATCTTTGCAGACCAAAATCCAGAAGAGAATGGTTGTGCTTGAGCTGCCTTGGTCTCCTGTTTATAAGCTGGTGCTTTGAGGATGAGCACACTTTAACTGGGTGCAAATTGAAAATTGATGAAGCAAAAGCTAATTAAAGCCCTAAATATCTGACAGGACCAAGCTATGATCAGTAAAAATGCCCAGCTCGATAGTTGCCCTCAGAGGGAGGTATTAGCCCAAGAGAGCAGATAAGCAGAGTCATTTTGCAGAATAGGGAACAAAATAAACTTCTATTGAGTTAATTTACCAAGATGGATGGATGCTTGTTCCCAGCACTGTCCTCCTCTTAGCTACAAGAGGATCTAAACAAAATGTGTTATTTTGTAGATAGACTGAGGTTAGAATGAAATAGAGTGCTACTTACTTTGTACTTAATTAGATTTATTCATATTAGCCTATTTATTTTATTAAAGTTCTAGGATTAATCCAAACGATTTTTGTCATGGAAACAATTAGACTTCTCAAGTCTCCCATGAATTATGGATATAGGATTTGCAACGGACTTAAAATACACTGCAGTAACAGTGGAGTCGTGACTACTCTGAGAAAACTGTGAAGTCACTGGAAAAAGCAAAGGCTCTCTCATCATGGTATTAAGGAAGCAAGTTCTCTAAGCTACCAACATGTTTAGTAAGCAGGTTGAATCAGACTGAATTTGAACCAGTGTACTATTATCATGAGTATTATTTCTCTAAAGTTTTAAACTATTTGAATGGAAAAATGAAGTGCAAGGCAGTCCACATTCACGGAAGGCATCTGTCTCTTTCAACCCTGTCCTCCTCACTAATCCCATCCCCAAGCATTGCTCTCAAGAAATCTATTTTTGTTTCCATTAGAATTATTCAGAATGCAAATTATCAAACTGAAATTCTATGTAGTTAATTCAGTAAAACAGTAATTTGTCTAAAGGACATATTAGTCCACGTTCCTACAAGTCAGTCTTGCTTCAGGCATATGATTTGGTCCAGTGAGATGTCGGCCCATTCTGCCTATCTTTGGATGACTATAATTCTGTTCACCTGACTCTGTCTCACTGCTTTAAGTGGTTGATGAGGATATTCCCAGTTCAAGGAATCCTAAGAGCTAAAATTCCTAAAAAAAAAAAAAAAAAAAAAAAAAAAAAAAAAAAAAAAAAAAAAAAAAAAAAAAAAAAAAAAAAAAAAAAAAAAAAAAAAAAAAACCCAGAAAGAAGATGTAGTTTCGTTCTCAATAAGGAAAGTTTTAAATTGTGACTTAGATTGGCCAGCTATTATAATTTAGAAGGCTATGCAGCTTTCTGATTGGCTGGATATCTGTTCCGACAAATGTTGAACAGTAAGATGGGTCTGGCCAGGGGTTCTAAGCACCTGCCTGGAAAATGCAAGGAAACAAGTTTGATCCCTGGAGCCACCATCCTGGCCCTGGAACCCTGGGGACGCCATGCGTGCCACTGAAACTGGGTGTGGTGGTGCACCTCCGTAATTTCAGCCTTTGGAAAGGCGAAGACCGGAGGATCACTATGAGTCTTAAGTGTTTAGTGAGGAAGGTTGATGCGATGCGGCTGTTATGACTCGAGGAATGAATCTGTCCTATAAGACATGCCCTGTATATTTACTCAGCCCCCTCCACATCACGTATCCTTGGTATGTCTATGACAGCACTACCTTATGAATTCACAAGGAAAAAGGTGAAAGCCTTTGCTACCACAACCCAGAAAATCACTGTCCTCAAATGGATAACAGTATTTTTATAATGTTGAAAACAATTCAGGAAATTAATCCATAAATGGGAAAATATATTCAAACTAGCTCTTATAAAATTTCACTCTGAGACATTTCCTAACATATTTCAGCACCATAAAGTGTGAATGGAAATAGCTAGAAAATGTAATGCATTTTATTGCTTATTCTTACCATGTCTTAATTTTATTCCTGTATAAGAAAGTACAGTTAAGAAGTACATCAATTTATTTTTTATTGTGAGCTACATAAAAATGTTGTCATATATACCTAATTCACATATATAGATATTCAAAACTAAGAAATATTACTAGCTTAAATCATCTATCCTACATACTGGCTAAAACACCTACTAACAACCACATGTGGTGGCCAAGAGTGCAAATCTCAATACTCAAGAGGTTGAAGCAGGAAGCTCCCTGCGAGTTGGATGCCATCTTCCATTACATAGTAAGTTCAAGAACATCCTGGATTATAGGGCAAGATTCTGTCTCAAAACAAGCAGAACAAAATAGCAGAATTTACTCGTGATAGGAAATGTAACTTATATATACTTAATTTTCTTTTCATTTATTAGCTATGCCTTACCATGAATTTTGTCTGGATATTTAACATTTTAATATATTTACTTAAGTGTAGCTTTGGTAGATTGAAAACTTGTGGACCACTCATAACACCCAGATGAACTGAGCCAGCGTGGTGCTGGTTTTGGGAAGATCACTTGAGGAATGTTGCCAATGGCATGTCAGGCACAACTGGAAAATGAAAGGAGACAACAAGAAACTGTTGGAGAAGGTGTGGAGAGCTGTGGCTTCTTCTGAAGGAGTTTGTTGTGCTGTTCTTAGGGCCGAGGGGACTCAGAACCTTGTTGTCACTGAGAACAGCTGCAGTGGCCTTTGGGAGAACACTGGTCCTCAATCTGAGCATCACTTCCAGGCGCTGAAGTGGAAATAGGTATGCTGATAAGTTTCCTTGAGAAGCTTGTCGCCGTGGTTTTCCTGATAGGAACTTGGCTTCCCACGTCATTGTGGGAGCTCAGGACCTCACTGTTTGCAAGGATGGCTATGGTACTTTTGGGGAGAGTTTTGGTGCTTACTTTGAGCATCACTTCTGGGCTCCAGTGCAGATTCCTCAGCCTGCTGGCAAAGATCTTTCATCTTTCTGGCACAGGCATTCTAGTTTCCTCCACTGACCTTTGGGCTTTCCAAGCAGAGATCTGGAAAACAGGCCTGTGTGTGACATTGTCATGTGCTGGAGGCCTCCAACTGGACACATAGGAGACATTTTTATGGGCTCTAGGTCTTCAACTGGACTCATTCAGCCTTCAGCTGGATCGTGTGTTGACAGAAGTATTGCATTCCCTTATGGTGTATGCTTCTTTGGGTGACTATTGTAAATAATCTTACAAAATATGTGTTGTGATTTTATTACTCATTTTCCAGATCCCCAAACTACAGCACATAAACAGTGCAGATTTTTTCTCCCACAAAATATTACAGCATCAATCTTGGTATTTATCAGAAAATTATAAAAATCCCAAGGGATAGGACCAAAAATTATAAAATTAAAAGCAATTAATACTTAATAGCCCACATATCTAAACATAAATTATAAAAACAGAACATAAAAGCTAAAATTAAGTCATAAAAATTATCAACAATATTACCCTTTTAGAAGAGAAACAAAGGAGATTTTTCATTTAGAATGCAGTTTACTGTATAAATAATTGAAGTAGAAAAGTTGCATAACTGAGGATATACAAGAAGGGTACAATTAAATATTACATTATATGATTTAAAGGAAATTATTTATTATGAGCAGAAAGTAACAAATAATTTTTAGTAGTTAAATGAAAGCAGAATTCTTGTGGATAGGTAAACTAGAACTGAGAGAAGAGTGAAAGGAGTGCAGACAAATATTCTATCACTGTAATTGGAAGCTGAAACAATACTTTGCTTGAATCCATTACCAGGACAACACATATGTAAAAGAAGACACACGTATGTCATTGGAATTCACTCTAACATGCAGTTGCTTTTGACGAACATGCTCAGAGCCTTACATGAGTCTCCTTTCCCAAAGCCCTCAAGCTTATAAGTGCTTCATGAGTTAATCTTGAAGTGAGTCAAAAATGAGGTATTTTATCTCACTAAAGAGGCAGAGACAGGCACAGACTCAGGAGCATTTACTATGGTGCAGAGTAGAATGCAGAACAATGGATTTGGGATGAACAGAGCACATGGTTAACGATCTAATGTGGTGAGGCTGATGTGGACAGTGAAGGCAGCAGGCAGCACGGTGTGTCAGGTCAAGAAGAACAAGGGGCCTGGGAGATGGCTCAGCAGAATAAGTGCTTGTCTGGCAAGCGCAAGGGCCTGAGTTCAATCCCTGGTTCTGAAAAAAAAAGAAGAACAAGGATCATAAAGAGGAGAGAGTGACATGATTAGTGCCTTACATTTCTGTATGTTTCGGTTCATGAGTAACCAAAGTTGCCAAAGTGTATCATAAGCAAGTTGGCCTTGGGACTTGGCGTGCATTTTGGAGACATGTTTCTTTCAGAACTTTGGAACAATTTTTTTCAAACAGAGTGGTTTAATTTGGTTGGCTTTGATAGCATTGGCAGCAAAAAATGCTACTCATATTCTTTTGTTTTTACTTCTTTTTTTTCAATATTAGGCATTGTATCAATGTTTTCAAAAAACTGTATATTCAAAGAAAAGGTAGGGTAATCATATAGTCAAATGAATTTGAAAAGGGCTTTGTTAAAAATAGATGTAGAAGGCATAGATACATAGACATAGATATAGATACAGGTATGGATAGATTCTTCAAAGGAAAAAATTATTCAGCTTTTTCTTAATTTGATGAAAAACATTTTTGGGGGGAGAATCTGTGAATAGTGGTTTCAGAAATGTTATAAATGTTGAAATAAAATGTATTCATCTACAGGTAGGAAGAACTTCCAGGAAACCCTAAACTGAAAGTAAAATATTGCTTGTGGTTGCAAAAGTGCAGGGATAGTATGGTTTTTGGAGGAGCTGGGTTGCATCAGAGGAGTGGGAACAGGTTGGTATTGGACACAATGAGGACAACGGTGAAGGAAAGTCATTCTTTGATTGCTGTCATGTATCTCTAATGTGTTGCTATATTCAAATTTACTGTAAAATCTATTTGCCTAAAATCACATATGTTCATATCACACAGTGGTGCAGGGAGGGAGTCCAGGCATGATTTATCTGGATCCAGTGGTTTCAGATCATCCAGCACTGCAGCGATGGTGGCATCAGAGCTGCACTCTCATCTGAAAGGCTTCACTGGAGAAAGGTCTCTTTCTAAGAAGATATTGGGTTTCCCTGGTGATCCGCACTGTTCTTCGGTAGCAGGAGTGAGGCCCTCCCACAAGTGAACCCAGTCTGCTCTTAGTTCTTTGAAGCTTGGCCTCTACCTCTGTCAGCTTGCTTCCTCTGAGTGAAAAGACAGAGTGAGATTTTCAATGTTTTCTTTCGTGGAAGAAAGGTATAGCCTGTGCTCTAGATGAAGAATACAAAATTTCAACTGCACAGGAAGAATAAATCTTTAAAATCTATTTTTCATTATGCATTATGTTGACTTCCAGGAGTACAATTGTATATTAAGTACTAGAGAGTGCTGAAAGGGGAGTATTTTAGTGTTTCCATTTTAAAAATAAGAATAAAATATTAGACATATATTAAATAGCATGAATTAGCCTTTGGAAGTACACACATGTATCAAAATATTAACTTTTTTGCACAATAAAAACACATATACAATTTTTATTTGATAAAAAATGATATTTAAATTAAAAACATTGAAATAATAAATTTAAATCATGTAAAAAGGGGGAAACTAGCAAATTCAATGAGTAATAGAATATATGAATAATTTTGCACTACTTTAGAAAGCTGCCTGCCACATTTAAAGCTATCTGTTGGGGTTTTTGTTTAGTGAAGGATAACTACTTAGTAAAATAAAAAACAATAACAATGAACAGAAAAACATTCGTACCATAAAGTACTACTTTTTTTAAAGAAAAAATAAAGAGTATTGGGCAGCTGCCCTGTCAGATAACATGGTGTATCAAAACATTTTTTTTTTAAGTCTTAGAGTCCACGAGCTGAATCTAAAAAAGTGATGTTTGGAGACATTTTTGAAATTCACAATACAGTGCACATAATATGAATTCATTAAATAATAATTACTATCTTAATTTCTTTAGCGAACATTTTTTTCCCCAGTATACATAAGGTCCCACGTTCTGAGGCCTTGGTGACATTCTAATGTGGGTGCCAATCAGGACACGAAAAGACATATTTACACTATTAGTAATTAAAATGTTTATTCCCAAAGATGATTTCATTTTTACAAAGAATAATCTTGAAGCAATATATATGATTCACTCTTTTTGGTATGGTAATAAAATACCTGGTATCATTTCTTGTTCTCCTCTACCATAGAATGTGTGCTTTGGGAAAATGTGCTCTTGTCTAAAGACGTTGTCTGCTATATTGTTACAGCCTTTTAATTCATTCATACCTCTATCTTCTCATCTTCACCGTTCAATAATATAAATACATACATGTACGTATTTTTATATGAATATATTACTCTGTCCCCAGGGTGATCACACTCATGGCAATTTAAATTTATGTAAATATTACCGGAGAGAGAGAGTCCGGCCTGAGACAGCGGGAGGCCGACTCCGCCACCCACCCACACCCGCCCAACGTGAGAGACCAACCTGAGATTAGTACGAGGAATTTAGTCTGCATTTCAACTTTAGAATTCTAAGCCTGATTAGGTGAATTTAGTGAATCAGTCCAGTACTTGAGAGTCAGCTGGCTTACGTCTGAAAGAATTGTATGTGCAAGTCATAATTTTTTTTATTGTTTTAATCAGTCTATAAATATTTCTTTTTTTTCCATTTCTTTTTATTTTATTAAAATACAAATGTCAATCAGACAGTTTCAAAACACCTTAACCATACAGAGTCGATGAATTAATACATTGCAAACTGTTTTCATATTTGTTTTGGTATTGTACAAGGTGCATACATGATATTATATTTACAGGTTTTTTTTATAGCTGAATTATATCAAAAATTCAATAATTATTTACCTAGTGGATGACCATAGCACTAATGAAGTATACATCGTGAGCCCATAATATTAAGCTGAGCTGTAAATGGATATGGTCTACAATTTCTTTGAATAACTCCCTATGGTTGCAGAATGCTGGACTGTGTTGGATTGTGGTGTCGAGTTCGAGCACCTAAGGTAGTTGAATGTCAATGGAGTGCCCACTTTTGACAGGTGTAGACAAAGGAAGGGTTGTAGAAAGGAAAAATCAGGATGTGTGTGTATAGACAGTACAGTTGGGATAGATAACGCTGTGCTTCTACATAATTCTATGAGAGGCAAGATCTGCACTAATGGTGGTTGGACAGGATATTATGTTGGCTTCAAGTCATAATTATTTATCACATCCTGAACAAGAGCTGAATGCTTCTCTTGTCTACAAAGATGTGCAGATTCGTTGCTGTAGGCACTGTCCTGCCCAAGAAAAACAGTAGACTGGCCTAATTCTATTAGAAATTAAGTGGAAGGAGGCTGTGAGTTTGCATGTGTGTGTGTGTGTTTGTGCATGTAGAAGAGTGGAGAAAAATGAGAGAATACAAAAAAATTCAAATTTGGGAAGTCAAAATTAATAATTGCAGAGATGATGATTTTGGGAAATTACTTCTATATAATTTTTATTGATAACTCAGTTGACAATTCTGAACCACGATGTGTCATCTATATCAATACTGTAAACTGATACTTATTACATGGAATTAGTGAAAGTTTCGAATAAGGGAATACTAAAAGGCGTTAAGTTCTAGATGAGTTTTTTTAGAAAATTACTAATCCATAAGTCAGAGTGAAGGAAGGGCTGATTTACTTTGGATGGTGAAAAAAGTCTGTCAGTAGTATTAGCAGTTGTATATCAGTGCAGACTCGCACTGGAAAGGAAGACAGAATGGAAATGGAAGCCAGAGTGAGCCCAAATATTGCAGGTTGCAGGATCTAAACTATATATATTACCAGAATCAAGAATAAATTGAATGTGCAAGTCTTCTTTCATTTTCAAAGAAGACTGAAATGCTGCATTATATTGAACTATTCTTAGGAATACCATAGGAAACAATACCGGAAACCTGGGTTAAGTCCTTAATAGGCCATGCAAGAGACTTTTCCTGGGAGAAATGGTGTCTCTAGTAGAATATTAGTGTGGCATACTTTTTAGGAGAAATGGGAGGAGATATATAGATAGATAGATAGATAGATAGATAGATAGATAGATAGATAGATAGATATCTTTTTATAGATAGATAACTGGTGAAATGACTAAGTTAGGTAGAATCTTGTCAAAATGAATTTTCAGAAAAAAAACAGCCTTCCAATAGGAACTTCAAGCATAATATATGATATTGGACATTGCTGGGCATGGCTGGAGAAAAATTAAAATATGATTAGTTTAATATTTTTAAGTTAATAGTTTAAAAGATGTTGGCATCTCTGATATTTATTATACACTAATTAATGGATGAAGATATTGTTGCTATTGTTTTAACTGACAAAAGATAAAACATAATAACATGATGACTCAAGATCAATTGTTTGTACTATTTCAATTCCAACAAAAAATTATTTTCTACATATAGAGTTTAAACAGAACACATACCACTAGCAAAGTGTAACAAGTAATAACATTCTGACAAAGAAAAAATGGTGGTGTACAGTAAATGCAATATACAGAAAGTAGAAAGTAGGTATTTGTCAATGGTTGCTGAGAGGAAAAATATGTGGATATAAAAATAAAAAGTAATTATTGATACAGTGAGTAGGAATCTCTTAGCCAGTAAAGACAAAGGTCTCAAAATGGAGTCTATTGATTTATTACCCTCCAAAGATCTTAAAGAAAACTTCTGCCAGGTGTCCTTCAGATGTCCTACACGTCCCCAGAGCAGGCTCCAATAAGCCATTGAGTCAAGGGCTCATGGGCACTACATAAAGACTGTAAAAATTAAAACCAAAAATCTGTGTAGTCTTCTGTAAAATAGAGATTCTATTGCATACAAAATGGCCTTGGATACATTTTAAACCTATGACAACCTCTAGACAAAGTACTGTATGTGTGCTAATCAGAATCCCCTCTCAATTAGCAAGAGCTCTATTTCTGTGTATGTGTGTGTGTGTTTGTGTTTGTGTGTGTATCCATTTCCTTTAAAGTCTTAAATAAGATTGATTCCAACCAACTGCTCCATATGTATCTTCATTCTTCAACTTAGGACACAAGCCCAACATTCTAGCATTAAAGATAGCAAACTGAGTCTTCTATGTGTCAGGATAGAGTTTTCAGAGAATGTCCATGAAAGCAACTTTCAGAGAATTTGAATTGGATACACAGTTTAACCAAGAAGACAACTGGTAAGGAATATAATGAGCAGGGCAATAATGTTTTGAGAGGTACTATCAAGAAAAGCATCAATGAAATAGTAGAGTGAGCCTTTGTTATTATTGCATGTGTTCAATTTTTTAATTTTTTATTTATGAAAGAGCAAAACATAGCATTAAAACAGACAATTTACAAATAATACAGATTTTTCGCTTAGCAAAGTAATACGCATTTCATAGTATTTATTCATGGTATCAGATATATACATGCAAAACAAGAAGAAGAAAGAACTATGTAAGGAATTAAAAAGATAAAAAGGAGAAACAATTTTAAAAAGGAGACACAAAAATTAAGCATTAAGCTATAAAGAGGAGGATCACTACAAGTCTGATCTGTGCAGTGAGACACTGTAGACTCTCTGGACCCTGTCCTAAAAATAAAAAAAAAAATGTAAGCATTAACTAGTCCTTTCCATAGACCAGCAGACATGCACAGTACAGTTTCCTAACTATCCTGCTTATATAAATAGATATATCTCTTTCTCTCACCCCCCATGTTTCAATAATAATCATAGTGCATATTTACATGAGCAAATAAATATAAATATAGAGAATTCTAATAAGAGAGAAATTAGCAGGAAGGGAAAAATAATAACAGTGGAATCTAGAGTACTAAGAAATGTTTGAACATAGATCAACTTTCTGCCATGTTACTTTTTTAGTGAAAAGAAAATCACAGAGTATAATAACATTGTAGAATAGAAATAATGGAAAATGGATCAACTTTTGTTTCTTCTATTTGTTGTTAGCAGACATAGGGAGATCTAAATTTTAAGATTTTTGGTTTTTTTTAAGGAACACGATTTTTATTTTTTAGTCCATACTTCTTTTTCAAATCAAATTAACAGGACAGATTCCATAATTAATACATTGCATATTGTTTTCATAGTGGTTTGTTGTCATACAAGGTGCATACAGGATATTCTACTTACAAACACTATTAGAGCAGGTGTCTCTAATCAATAAATTAAGATAATGTAGCTGTATACTTACCTTATTTTTTAAAGCTGAATTATAGGACAGTTTCAATAATTAATACTTTCTACCTTGTTATCTGCTTAGTGGTTGTCCATAGGACAAGAAGCCACCATAATATACTGTCTAACCACTATTAGTGCAAATCTTGCTTCTCATAGAATTATGCAGAAGTACTGCGTATTTATCCTAACTGTACTCTTTATACAAACACAGCATGCTTCTTTCTTTGTACCCCCCTTTTTTGTTTGCACCTGTCAAAGATGGACACTCCATTGTCATTAAACCATTATAGGTGCCAGAACTTGGTGACACAATCCAACATACTCCAGCAATCCACAATAATAGTGAGTTATCTGAAGAAGTTGACTATAGTCATTTACAGCTCAACTTATTATTATGGCCTTATTTTCTATAACTAATTATTATACTTTTCTGCTGGACGGTTAAGACTGAAACAAAGCAAGACCTATATAACAAAAAATGTAGTTTTTGTACCTGATGAGGTCAGTCAAGTCCCCTCAGGGTTTATCTTCTAATCCTGTACCTCATTCTGTAGATCCTTTGTCTATGTCAGCCATGTGGATGAGTCACAGCCTTGGCTTGCCCAGTTTGCTCTCTGTGAGAGTGTAAGTTAAAGTTTTCTCTCCATGTGACTCTCCTTGGGCACAATATAGATGATCAATAGCCTTCTTCTGTGGCTCCATAATCTCCTTGATCAGAAAACTTGGGGCACAATTGAATTACATGATGTTACAGTACAGGTTCTCTTATGTTCTGAGTCTTCACTGAACATGGACAGCTAGGGCCAGAATGTTGGCTGACCTTGTGGCCCTTCTATTTCTCCAATTTTTAATATATGAACATAGGTTGTTAACCATTCAGAAGAGAAACTGATTAGTACCCTGCAGCATATGCCATTCAGTTTTCCCTATCTGACTAAATTATTTTTAGTTGTTGTTATACATTTCTGTTTGTATTTCTTCCTTTGACTTCTTATACTAGGGAGAGTATACGATACTTGCATTTACGTGTCTGGTTTATTTCACTTATGAGTATATGTTCAAGTGGCATCCACTTCAGTATAAAAGCTTCAAGTTTATCATTCTTTATAGCTGAGTAATGCTCCATTATATAGAAATACCACATTTTTTTCAACCATTCCTCATGTGATGGACATCTTGGTTGTTTCCAAGATTTTGCTATCACAAATTGTGTCACTGTAAACATAGGTACACATATATCACTATGATATGATGTTTTCAGTTCCTCTGGGAAAATTCCCAGCACAGGAATAGCCAGCTTGAATGGGATTTCCAGTCCTACTATTTTAAGGAGTCTCCACATTGATCTCCACAATGGTTGCACCAGTCTGCATTCCCACCAGGAGTGGAGAAGTGTTCCTTTTTTCCCACATCCTCTGCAACATTTGTTATTGGTTGATTTCTTTATGATTGCCATTCTTTCTGGAATGAGCTGGTATCTCGGTGTTGTTTTAATTTGCATTTCATGGATGGTTAGTGATGTGGAACATTTTTTCATGAATCTATTCGCTTCTTTAATTTCATCCTCTGAGAAGTGTGTATTCATTTCGGATGCCCATTTCTCGATTGGGTCTTTAAATTTGAGGACCCTAATATATCTTAGTTCTTTATATATTATACAGAGCAGACCTTGTCTGAGTGCTTATGAGTTAGAACTTTTTCAAAATTTGTGGGTTGTCTTTTCACTCTGTTGACAATTTCTTTTGACATGCAGAAACTCCTCAAAAAGAGTTGATCCTAGTTGTTAATTCTTTCAAGTGTTTCCCATGCAAATACGTGTTTGTTCATGAACTCTTTTCCTCCCCCTATGTCTTCAAAAGTTCCTCCTACTTTCTCTTCCAGGAGACTGAGTGTTTCTGTTTTAATGTTTAGATCCTTAATCCATTTTGACTTTAATTTAGAGCATGGTTATATAGCTGGGTCAAGTTTTAGTTTTCAGCATGTAGAAAGCCAGTTTTAAGATTTTGACACTAATAAAGTAGAATTTGGAGATATTCTCTGGAAGAATATTAAAAGAACTTAAATGAGATTCCTCTAGGGCTTCAATTATTGAGTTTAAACTGTGGTTGTCATTTTCAGCATTATGATACCTTCAATCATTTTTTTGACTGCTTTGATACATGTAGAAGGTGATACTAAATTTGAAATTGTTTTATTGTTTTCAGGGAAATATAGCAAAGGGAGAAAGGGAGAGAGTATTTTAGAATACTATAAAATCACTGAAATCTCTGTAATTACATACTACAGAGAGTTAAAATGTCTACATATGGAATTAATGATGTCAAAAGATATGTTGCACAATGATGAGGGAAAAACGGTGAGATGGCTTTTTAATGAGGCAAAAAATGTTTGAATAGATGAAAATATAAATTGTCTGGAAAAAATAGATGACTGTTCATGTTCAACATGTATATGGAATCATCACAACATAGTGTAATGATGATAAAATTAGTGCTGAAATCCCGATCATGATCAAATTAAGATGTGGTCACACACTACTGAATAGAAAAAAATTAAGTAATTTTAAACTGTGATTGTTACTTGGATCAGCCAGGGCATAATTTAGAATGATGTCACCAAGCACTATTGACAGGAGTAAACATAAGCAAAGCTTTCATGAGCCATATGCAAAGTTTGTAACTCGTGAGAAGTTATATTTAAAAAATTTCCACAATAAATTGTAAAGTTACCTATTATCTGGTGATATTCCATTCAAAGAAGCTAATGGCTGTGAAGAGAAAAGGGTACTACATTACCAAAGTGTGAGAAGATGGAAGAAAGACACTTTTCACATCTTCACATTATCATATGAGAAATGAGAAAAAAAAATGACCTCCAGTATGAGGAGTTGGGAATGTGGTTATAAAAAAATATATTCCTACTAATCTATAAAAATGAGAACATTTAAGAAAATAGGTGTTATTATCAGAAGGCACTATAAAATGTAGAAGGAAAATTGAATCTATGCCTCTATTGGTCATCTTTTCAATTACTCAATTATTGACAAGTTTTAACAGGACTCCTTCAGAGAGCGTAGTCTATAGTCATCTGGCTCCAGAGTAGAAATAATGGGAGGTGCTGGAAGGGCACTCTATGACAGCCAGGAAGCAGAGTGCAGTGGAAGGAAGCTAGAGAGGAAAGGCGTCCATGACCAGACGTAATTGTGAAGGCTGCACAGCCAGTGGTGCTCCAAACACATTCAGAAGTATGACCAGCCAATCGCTAAAGCCAATCAAGCTGACGACTAAGAGACTGATAACAATATCTATTATGAAAATAGTATTTTCATCTCATTTTGTGTTACTTGAAAGGTTGTAAGCAGGAAATATAGTTACTGTAATTGGAGTCATGAGCTTCTAGGAACTTGTAACTTATTTATCAAAGGAAAGACTCACGTTAGTATATTGTGGATTGTATCGCAGTTAGGGAAATACGATATATTGTTAATAATGATCATGATGATAATAATAATAGTCCTTTCTCGTTATTATTGAGATGAACTTTTCTTCCCCAGTTTTATATGTTGAAGTGTTAACTCTAAGTAATTCAGAATGAGATTGTTTTGGAGGCAGAACGTTTAAAGTTGTGACTCAATCAGAATGAGTTTATTTGAATGGATCCTTATTTAATCCAAGTTGTGTCATTATTATAATAATAAATTTGGATACACAAAAGAGACAACAGCTATGACTGCATGCAAAGGGGACACAGGGACAAAGGAATTATGTTCAGGGCTCTGAAGAAGCCAGATTCACAGGGCTTTTGATCTTGGACTTCTGGCTGCACAAACTAAGAAATGTAGTACCCACTGTTTAATCCACCTACTGCATGTTATTCTTAGGACAATCATAGCAAATGAATACACTTCATCTTTACATTAAGCACACAAAGTGAATATTTTTAATTGCCACTCAAATTGTGTAACACAATTCTGTCTCACAATTGTAATTGTATCACAAAACTCTGTCACACAATTTCAATTGTGTCATAGAACTCAGTCACACAATTTTACCAGTGTCACACAATTATAAAACGTGTTTTTATAATTTTTCAGTTTGATGTTCACCTTTTCATTGTAATTTCTCTCCATAAAGGAATTATTTCAATAATTTTCAAAACAGGTTTTACTAATTTTGCTGTTGATTTGTAATTTAGTGGCAAGATTAAACAGCAAATATACATTGAATATTTACAATTCTTTAAAATATTTTACAGATTTGTAAACTATTTCTAATTATTGCATGAATATCCTAAAATAAAATGCATACATCTTTTGTTAGGAATATGGTTGCCCATAATTCCATCAAGCTGAGATTGTATTTTTGATCCAAACTTTCTATAACTTTTTGAGTTTGTAACTGTCTCAGTTACTCTTCCCTTATTGCTGGGACAGATACCCAACACCCAAAATAAGGGAAAGGAAGGTTTATTTAGCTCAGTTAGTGGGGATTCAAGTTCATACTTGGCTGGCTTCAAGGCTAAGTTGCACAGGGCAGAGAGCATCCATTCATGGCAGCAGCAAAGAGCAAAAGTGAATGGGACAAATAGTGGAAACAATGCCAAAAATGTCAACACAGAGCAAGTCTGTGTCTGTCTCTGTCTCTCTTATGTGACACTCAGGCTCTCTGCCCCAGGCTGGGTATAGGACTCACCCAGTAATCAGACTGATAATCCCAGCCTTGGATCATGAATTAATCACAAACTATACAACTACACCTCAAAGACTGCATGATAAAAACACACAAACCATAGCAACAACATTTTGTCCTATAACTTTCAACTAAAATTTATTAAATATCTCACACAGAAAGAAAATGCATTAATTTTACTTGCTACATTTTACATTTTTGTTTGAAGTTACTTGAAAGGTTAAATACTGATTTAATGTTACATTCACATGATAAGATTATTTTGTATTTAATAAGTTTTCTTAAAATTTATTTTATTTGAAATTAGCATGAATGTGTAAACTTCTTTCCTATGATATACATCTGGTTTACCTCTTGCCAATTTTTCTTGATATTATTGTTTGGTGACCATAGGTTTTTGTTCTGCTGGTCAAAATGTTCCCATTTTATATGTAAATTTTAAAATTGAATGTTATAGTCTTTATTATGAAGAGCATGTTGTTAAACATGAAAAATGAAGGAGAAACATTCTCTAAAATATGCCTCCCAGCTACATACAAGCAATTTTAGTTCACATTCTTATTTTTATTCCCATTGAACATCATTTCCTATTTACAATATTTCTAACCTCTTATACAGCATGATTGCCCAGAGCTCAGTTTACTGAATCATTTTCTTGTGCCCAAGGAAAGCATTTAGCTTTCAAGTTGCCAAGTAGGGGGCGGGGGAGCAAACTTCTTGTTTTCTGTTTTCCAGTTCATTCTACTGCACCAATAAATATGTGTACATTAAGTACTTGTTCACCAAATGAAACTTCCTGTGTCACCTCTTTCTATGCATAGAGGACATTGCACTGGTAAAGCCATATGGTGGCAACAGATTATTCAGAGCTGTGGAGATCCTAGGATTCAACATTTTCAAAGTGCTATTATGCTGAGATTCAAGACCAATCAGAAGACTAATTTACTCTTAAATTAAGAAAGTGTGTATAATTGTTGAAGAAAGACAGCAGCTAATAGATAAATAATACAAAGCAATATTATTAAAAATGAACACTTTGTTACTTTTCTGAAACTCTAATGATCTTCTTATAACACATCTCAGAACTGGACAAATCATGAGTGTCACCTTGAAAGATGTTCTACTCTCCTAATAAACTTCATTACTTTTAGAATAACTTATGTCACTTAATTTCCTAAGTCCGTAGATAACAACATTTTTATTACACATTATATGTGTGTTATAAAATTTTCTTGAAATCGTCCAACAAATCAATATATCAGGATTATTCTCTATAGAAGAAAGTTAATGGTATTCTACTGCAGTAGAACATGTATCTTATACATGCAAAGCAGAGATGACTGAAATATATGATTATATTACATGTATACAACATCTAGAATATTATTTCAAAAATGTTAAATGTTAATTATTGTCTGACTAGTGTGTTTAATAATGTATTTCTTCAAATGAAATAAAATCCTTACTTGTATTTAGGCATTATGTAAATATGACATTTAACCAAGGTGCTGTATATTTTGTTTGTTAAACGACACGTGCACTACACCAGAATGTAATATTCTCTCAATATATGTCATTGCTTTTTTAAACATAAATCCATCTAACTACTTTTCATTTACCATTAGTAAGCCAAATAATTATATGGTAATATACTAGAAATTAATAAATAATGACCTACTAATTATATAATAGCAAGTATTTAGTTAATAAACAAGAAATATCATCAGTCCTAATATAATTCTTATTATAATTTTGGGGGAAGTAAATATTTAAAATTGTTGAACATTCTATTTCATAATGTTAAGCTTATGATAGTTTTCCTCTACTTAGAGAAGTATATTCATCAGGTAATTCTGAGGTACGAAATGATTATAAGATAAAAATAAAGTAAAATCCAAATAGGGAAAATAAGTTGTTGATAAAAAAATAGAATAAAATAATATTTAAGGGCTACAGTTTTGGCCATTTTATAGCCTAAGATTTGGGTATAAATATATTCTCTGCCTACACATCAATCATAGTGGATGAAATTTAGGAAAAACTAGGAAATAAAGTATACCAAAATCTCTACTAAATGGAATATATTTAAGGAGAAATATTGACTTGAAATTTGAACGCTGTACTATTGGTCATTTTGCATTGGAAATTTTTATAGACTAATTTAAATTTCCGCTATTCGTATTTGCTGAAATAAAATGCTAATCCATTAATATAAGAAAAAGCAGGAACATATGCTAATAAGCTAAAAGGCACATGCGCCCTGGTGCCACCCGAAACAAGCAATTTAAGGAGGGACCAGGTGGCTGAGACTTTGATACCTCTGTTTACAAGGGAGAGGGCAACCTGAGCTCTGGCTCTCCTTCAGTAGGGTGTAAATGAGGTTTAGTGTGAATGCATCTGCTCAAAGAAATCACCACAGGCTGGACAGAGTTCCTTGGGGTGTGGGTGTCATACTTCATTTTCAATCTCTTTCCTCTGTGATATGAATTTAATCTTTGTAAGTTAATATCATTTACTAAGAAGACTGACAGGGATTGTACTCTTTGGTAGATCAGAAGGTAGGGAGGAGACTTCAGAGAAAGCCTTTCCCTGTGTTTGTAGTTGCCTTGGCCTTCTCCATTTCACATCTGAATAAGTACATGTAGGGTATCATTCTCTCTTAATAACAGTATCTTTATACCTGTCTAGAGGACATACAGGGAGAGTTGAGGATTATTTAACCTATATTCTTATAATACAGTCAAAGAAAGATCTAAACCTATTTACCTTGTTCCATCTTACATGATTCTGGTTAGAATCTGTTCAACCACAGATTTTTATAAAAGAAAAGTAGCTTGTCAAAAAAGAATATATGAGAAGGTTGGCATGATCCCTTGTATCATCAACAACTAAAATATATAACACAACAGAAATAAATATTCTAAATTAAAATGTGACATTTTAAAATAATAACTTGGTAAATGTGTAAGGCCAGGAATATAGCTCAGGGTCATAAGTGCCTGCCTGGCAAATGCAAGGTCCTGAGTTCAATCTCTGGTACTGCCAAAAAAGAAAAAAAAAAAGACAAAAATTATATGAAAAAAGTAAAACTACCATTTTTGAGTGGTTAATCTACATGACTTTGGTTTTATTAAGGCTGTATCTAGCACTGAAATTGAAATGATTATTCCAGAAATAAAGAATGATAACTAACTTGATGAGGTAAAACCATAAACTAATTTAATAACATTAACAAAATATGATCCAAAATATCAACATGTAAAAGAAAATATTTCACATTATATTAGACATTGACATAAAAAACGAAGTGATCAAAGTAACACAATTGCAGCAAAATAAATACCACTGAATAAATAAGAATGAATATACTTTTATTATAATCCTTGAAGAAAGTCAAACACAAAGGATGATTACTTGCATATACCTTGTGTCTTGCCCACTTTTTTTTTTTTTTTTTTTTTTTGGCGGAACCTGGGTTTGAACTCAGAACCTTGTGCTTGCCAGGGAAGCACTTATTCCACTGAGCCATCTCCCCAGCCCCCTATACCTTGTGTCTTAATACTCAAGGAAAGCTTTTCTGACTTTGATTAGAGAAAGTATAGAACTAAATATGTTCTTACTCGAATTAAATGCAAAAATGAATTTGATGTCTCTGTATAAAATGCATATTATATATGAACAAAAACATTTTATGTCAACTTGATCAAGAGACTTCTGCTAAGAAAATTTGGCTAATACATTCATAAGATTGCTGGTAATCTAAAAAATCATACTGTCAAAACAAATCCCAAGAAGCATACATAATATATTATGAGCAAGTTAATTTTGTGATTTTTCTCCTTAATATGTGCAACAATATAAGTGTTTATTTGTCATTTTCCCCTACATTATGAATTCTGTTAATCCATAGCTGTTTTTGTCACTGCTTGGTCCCCACCCCAGGAACAGTACACTTACACTACATTGTCAATAAATGCATACTGAATGAACTGATTCCATCAATAAATGTAAACTATCCTTAAGTAAACCTGTAAATATAATCCAGTAAGTTGCATAATTTAAGAAGAGGAAGAAATTAAGAAACTCAATAGAAGCTGGAGAGATAGCTCAGTAAAATAAGTGTTTGCCTGGAAAGTGTAAGGTCCTGAGTTCAATTTCCAGTGCCACCAAAAAAAAAAAAATATCTCAATGAACACAAATAATATCCTTTCCTTTCTCTTCCATCAAAACAGCACAGAAAAATACTGAGGAACTTTCTTAATAAAATACAGAGTATCTGCCCAAACCCCATGAACTAAATGCTGTCAGAAGAACAGATTTTTCTCATAAATTCAAGCATAAAAAAGTATACGTACTTTTTATTCTTAATTAATCTTTATAAAAACACTGCAAAAGACATTGATGTTTATATAATTCTGGAAATAATAGTCACATAATTTTATTTAGAATAGCAGAGTTTATTAAACTATTTCACAGCAAGAAATAGACAATTTAATCTCCCAATACTATGCTGTGGTTCCTTATATTTTCTTCTAGTAGCTTTAAAATTTGGAGTCTTTTTATGTCCTTAATTTATTTTGAGTAGGTTCTTGCATATAGTAGCATTAAAGATCTACTGTAATTCTTCTACATACAAATATCCAATTGTACCAAGACTGTTTCTTGGGAGGTTGGTTAAAAATTAATTTCCTCTTATGGTAAAGCTTTGCTTTTGGACTGAGTACCCTGTTCTAATGATCTGGATACATTATCCTTATATTTTGAAGACAGATAAGAGGATACATCTAGCTTTGTTCTTCAAGTTCAAAATTGATTTGGCCATTTGGTGTCTTTTATGGTTCTCTGTAAATTGTTGGATTGCTTTTAATATTTCTATGAATAACATTGAAATTTTAACAGTATTTATTGTACTGGGCATTGTTTTGGGTAATACTAACACTGTACCAGCATTAATTCTTCCAACATGTAAGCTTCAAATATCTGTCCATTTACTTGTGCGTTCTTCAATTTCTGGAATTATACTAAGTTTAAAATTTATGACAAGTAAAGACATTCTCAATAAAATGCCACAAAAATTGCTATTTATAACCCGTGCATTTTTTAGGAAAATATGAAATGTGAAAGGAATGCAAATGATTGCATAAGAGGAAATCAACAGATTGAAAATGTGGGGAGAAACTTGAATATATCTGACAAGAAGTTATACAAGTGAAATGGAAATAATCTCAACATCACTAATCACCACTGAAATAAAACTACAATGACATTATTATCTCATACCTGTTGGAATGCCTGGTGTAAATTTAAACTCGTCGTTATTGTCAAGGATGAGGAGAAAAGGATCCCTTCATCCGATTTGATGAGGAAGATAATTAGACCAGTTATTGTGGGAAATAGCACAGAGAGAAAAATATATGGATGATGTTACGCAGCAGTTCTACAGAGGTGTCAGGGATACATCCTAAGAAGTGACATTTCATATTGAATAGATATCTGTACTCTGACATCATTTGTAATTGCAAAGGTATAGAATCTATGTACGTTTCAGTCAATGGTTGACTAAAGATTATGTGATACATGTAATAGAAGATACAGGTTTTAGAAAACAAAACCCTGTCCACTGTGACAGTGTGGATAAACCTGGAGTACATTATAAAATGGGAAATCACAGAATCACAACAACCACATCAACTCATTTATCTGTAGAATTAGAAATGTTATAACTGAGTTGTTAGGATGATAGATACAGAGACTATAGGAGGGTTAGTTGAGGAGATGATCAATTTATAATATTTCATTGGTTTAAGAGTTTTTTCCAACATGGTGGCTTTAGTTAATAGCAGTACACTACAGTTTTCAAAAGTAATGAAGAGTACATTTTAAATAAAATTCTAAGTGTTTGAAATCATGCATGTTAATTAGTTCACTCTTAAGCATTCCACATGCATACATATTTCAAAACAGCATTCTATGCAAGATCTACATACATGATGTTAATTTGTTAATTTAAAGAAAAAGGTTAACATAATTGGATTTTTGGAAGTTATGGCTGAAAGATTAGGGATATCAAAGTTGGACCTTTACCTAGTCACTGCTTCAACCTTTGGGACTTTTGTGTAAAGCCCAAACACCGAAATTAAATTAAAAAAAAAAAAAAAAACTACTGATTTGTCACAGAGCCAAAACCTTATACCCAAAGAAAATTAAAATTTGTTATTCAGTTTAGAATATTAAATTTGTGAGTAAAAAAGTGATAAAATAACTCAAATTATGTAATTTAAACTATTTGAAAATATATACCAAACAGATTCATGTATACTAAAACCTCAGTATTAAACACTTTGGCACAATTTTTTCAGGTTTCATATAATTTCAATTAACAAGTTCTTGACTACACAAATATGAATTTTAGAAAACATGTATCTTTAAAAAAGGTTAAAATGGTAACATCTCTGTCCAAGTAAATGAATTAATTGGATAAGTGAACAGCTATCCAAAGGTACTTTTGAAGTGGCATCTGTGTACACGTGTGCGCATGGATGTGTACATACGCAGGCACAGTCAGCACTATCTATTCAAAGATTTTTGTACCAGCAGGTTCATCCAGTCACCGACAAACACAGTCAAAAAGAAAAATGATAGGCTAGGGAGATAACTTGGTGGTCTAAGTGCCTGTCTGGCAACCACAAGGAAGATTTTGATCCCCAGTACCACACACCACCACGTCAACCACACAAACCAGGCGTGGTAGTGCATAACTATAATCCCAGCACGGGCAAGGTTGAGAAAGGAGGATCTGATCTATGAGTCCGAGATGCCTGGCGAGGCCCTGTACCAAATAAATAAACAAACAAACAAAGATTAAAAAATAAAGAAAAATAAAAATGATTGTACTGAAAATGTCAAGACTTTTATCAGTCATCTCTGAGCAAAGCAGTTTACTGATTACTCATGCAACAGTTACTTTACTCGAGGCATTATGCATAATATGGAGATGATTTAAACTATGAGAAGAATGTGTGAAGCTTGCAGACATAAGGCACAGCATCTTATATAAGTGCTGGAGTGTCCTAGGAACTTTTTTATTCATGAGTGTTGAGATGCTTGGATGTCAAATACCAAGGATGACTATACATACGAAAATGCAGCTATATAAATAGAAATGAATATCATTCTGATGGAAAAATAATCAAAATGCAGAACATGTTAATTCTTCTGTAGTGAGTGCAACTTACAAAATTTCAATAGAATTTCCGTTAGAGATTTTCAAAAAGGTCTAAACCAAAAGATCTTTACTACTTACTTAAGAAAAAATGGGACCAATAAGAATGGATGTATTTTTAAAACTACTAAGGAAAAATTGCTTAACAAGTTTTCAAGTCTTTATAAAACTACAATAATAAAGCACTATTCAGTAATTCAGATTATCAATAATATCAGTGATAAAACTTACATGGATACAAATTCATAAGAACTATAGCAATAACATCAAAATTGGTGATGGTGAACACCTCAGTTTAAAATAATTGAAAACTTGCTATTTGATGGGAATAGTGCTCCACGGTATTTTTACAATGGCAGAAAGACCTATTAAAAGATGACAGGCTTCACTGGAACACTTGCTACAAGCTAACAGTTGTGCTAAATAGTTATCTCTTTAACTTTCACACTTACCTTTGACTTTTTACATTACTTCACATTTAAAAACAGGACAGGGCCAGTGAGATAGCTCAATGGACTAAGCACCTGCTTTGGAAATCACAGGGCCCAGGGTACAATCCCCAGTACTCCATGCTGCACCAGCCCTGCTCCTGGGGCGTGCTGAGCCAGTGAGCGAGACCACGGCTGGTGGTGCATGCCTATAATTCCAGGGTTGGGGAAGTGTGAACAGGGAAATCATTACAAGTCTAAGCTGCATAGTGAGACCTTGTACTAAATATATAAAATGAAAAAAAAAATTGGACATTTACAGTTAAATATTTCAGAAATGACAAAAGCAGGACATAGACACACATTTTATTTACTCTAAACATATCAAATTGTTTTATGTCTATTTCTTTAGATTAATAACAACTAACAAATGAAACCAAGGGAGAAACATTTCAGAAAACGTAACAGTATATTCAGATTTGATAAAAAAAGAAAATGTATTCAAGTGTTTTTTGATTATTTTTGTGTTTAGTGCTAACAAATGGAGTTTATGCTTGTGATCCTGATCATCAGGGAAATATGTCACTAGATTTTGATGGTTATTTCACTGAATCTGTCAATTGCACGATGATCATTTTCACCACTATTAATCCTTTTAATTCATGATTTCTTTGGTATAGTCTTCAATTTCTTTCATCAGTATATTAGAATTTTCAGTGTTGAAGTATTTTTACTCTCTTGGTTAAATTTATTCATAGGTATTGCATGTTTTCAATATATTATAAATGAAATTGTTTTCATAATTTCATTTTTAGTGATCTTGTGATACATGAAAATGGTACCAATATTCGTATGTTGACTTTGTCTCATGTAACAATGTTTAGTTATTTTTTTTTAATAATTTTATTGAGAAACAAATAGCAATGAGGTAGTTTCAAAACCAATCAGTAGGACAGTTTTACTAATTAATACATTGCATATTTTTCTCTTCATAGTGGTTACTCATAGTACAAGATGCAGACATGATATTGTGTTCACAAACTTTATTAGAAAAAATCTTTCTATTCATTGAATTAAGAGAAGGTAGCTCTATATCTATCCCAACTATTTTGTATATATACAGATACAAAATGGTCCTTCATTTGTATCCCCTTTTTTCTTGGCTTTGTCAGAGATGGGTATTCCATTGTCATTTAAATACCATAATCTACAATATTCCAATATTTATTATTTATCAGAGTAATGAAAATATTCAAAACCTTTGTATTAGCAATTTTGGAATGTATATTGGAAAAATACATATGGATTACAATTTAGATGCTGACTTCACAAGTTTTTCACATAAGACAAAATTATAAAAATATCATTATTTTTATATTTTATATTATTTTAGATATTAAGTTCAACTATATGATCCCTTTTTATATATGGAATGAGACTAGAGAGTATATCTATCCATTTAAATAAAGGATTCCTATTGCCATAAGATTATCTGTTGAATACGATAGCATTTATTTTTGCACGTTAGATGACCATAAATGTAAGAGTTTATTGGGGGCTGTTATTATTATTATTTTTGCATTGATCTCTATATCTTTCTCCAGAGCATTAGTGACTAATTTTATTTCTGTAGCTTTTCAGACATTTGTGAGTTCAGTTATCCCGTTGCTACTCCTACACTTTGTTGTTTTCAAAATTGCTTTTTTTATATTTTAATAATTTCATTGAGAAAGTGATAGCAAGGAGATAGTTTCAAAATAGGTTAGTAGTACAGTTATAATAATTAATACATTGCATATCGTCTTTGTAGTAGTTACTCATAGTACAAGATGCAGACTTGATATCTTGTCTAAACACTACTAGCTAAAAACCTTCTTCTAATTGAACTAAGAGAAAGCTATATATTTATGCAAATATATATATATATATATATATATATATATATATATATATTACGTATATATATTTCCACTGCAAAATGTTCCATTTATATTCCCTTTTTTGTAGACTTTTGTAAGATATGTGTATTCCATTGCCATTCAGATATGTAGGTACATGATTTAGCAGAGTAATCCAATATAGCCCAGTAGTCTATAATACTAGTGGGTTATCCATAAGACTGGTAGTTTAAGAAGTTGTTGACTTGAGCCTTTTACAGCTCAGCATATTAATATAGCTTTACTTTTTATACCCAGATTTTATACTTTTCTGCTGGATGGTTAAGACCAAGATAAAGCAAAACATATTTTAAAAAATGTAATTTTTGTGTCTGACAAGTTCATTCAAATCCCCTCAGGACTTACTCTGAAACCTGTACCGCAGTTTGTAGATCCTTTGTCAGTGTCAGCCATGTGGATGAGTCACAACCATTGCTTGATTAATTTGCTCTCTGTGAAAGCCTGAGAGAATATTTTCTCTCCATGTAACTCTTCTTGGGCACACTCTACATCAATTGATCCTCTGTGGCCCCATAATCTGCTCAATCAGAATTTGGGACACACCTGAGTTACATGATGTTACAGTACAGGATCTCCTATGTTCTGGGTCCTCACTGAACTTGAAAAGGTAGGGCTAACATGTTGGCTGTCCTTGCAGCTCTTTGTCTCTAATTTTTTCTATTGTTTTGGTTTGTGTTTAGTTGCCCCCCTAAAGGTTCATAAGGTCATGAGGCAGCTTCTGGAGTTTGTGATTGATTGTTGTGAGTGTGGGTGCTGCACCTGTCTTAGGAAAGGTAATTTTCATCACAATGTAAGGAGGCTGGAAAGACTCTCCCTACCTGCCACAGTTAAGGCCACTTCCTTTTGCTCTCTGCTTTTTGCCACAGCCATGAAAGTTTGCTTTCTGCCATGTGCCACTCTGTCTTTGAGTCAGCTCAGTATGGACTGAACCCTCCATAACTGTGAGCGAAAGAATCCTTTCATTCCCTAATTTTGAATGTCAGATATTTGTCCCAGCAATGAGAGATGAGTAAATGAGACAGTTAGTTATTCAATTCTAATATTTTATTGGATTCTGAGGTGAAAACATGAAATTCATCTGAGTATCTGATTTAAAAGCTACTCCACTAATGGCTCAGTGGAATTAGAGCTTCCCTGGCAAGTACAAGGGGCTTAGTTCAATTCCCTGTTTCCACCAAAACAAAACAAAACAAAACAAAACAAAACAAAACAAAACAAAACAACAAAAAAAAAAAACACAAGAAAAAACTACTCCAGAGTGATAGTAATAAAAATAAAGTTGGTACTGGCACAAAATAGACATAGAATCTAATGGAACAAAATAGAGATCCATGAAATATACTGTTGCATATATGACTTGATTTGTTGTAAAGGTAAAAAATATACAATCAAAAAGGACAGTCTATTTAATAAGTCTTGCTGAAAGAACTGTACATTCACATGTAGAGAGTTGACAATTATCACTCACCTTATGCAAAACTCAACATGTTACTGATCAAAGATCTAAATGAAAGACTTAAATTTGAAGCAAGTTAAAAAAAAAAAGAAACTATAACCCATTTCTCTGGGAGTGGGACCAGCAAGTGTCATGGAAGTGCTTAGGAATTAAGGAAACTATGGTGGACAGAGGAATGCAGGTGCCACCTCCCCCTATGCTATGTTTAGCACCTGGAACCTAGCATCTGGCCTTGCGTGAACACAGGGAAAATTTACTCTGAAAAGGAAATAATTTGGATACAGATTTCCAATTTATGATTTATTCTGTTATGTGACTATAGACTTTGCTCTTATGATCTAAACTATAAAACCAATAGTTACCAAAGTTTGTAAATTTCTAAATTTGATTGATGATATCATTGTTGCTAATTGTACTAGATTATCCCATCTATTTTAATCACTTGTTATCCCTTGGGTAACAATATTAGAAAGTGCTAGAGTAATAACCTTGCCACATCACTACATCTAAAAGCAAGGTCAGTGCCAAAAGGAAACCAATTAATCAGGAAGGCAGGATTTGGGGACAGAAAAATCCAAGAACCTCCAACACAGAGATGATATCCATGAAGAACAGAGTTTTACTAGATTGGCCTTGACAGTAGTGATAGAGCAATCTACTGTCAGAATTTCACAAAGATCACTACAGAAACCAAAACAATGGGTTATTTCTGAAATAAAAAATGATAAGACAAAGAGCAAAATAAAATATCAGACCTTCAACCCATCCAGCACAAGTTCAGGAAGCTTAAAGTCTAAATAAATTGGAAGTCACACCTAAAATCTCTGAAATGATAGTAACAGAAATAAAGAAAAGAACTCCAGGCAGTTACAGAGGAAATGAAACGTAAGGGAGAAAGAATCTGATATACAGACAAGGGAGGCATATAGACCTCCAATTAGCATCAAGCAATTGCTCCCTGGGGCAGCTGGCAGTAATCGAGACCGAGCATAGTGACACACACCTATAATCCCAGTGCTTGGGAGGCTGAAAACAGGAAGATTACAGTGAGTCCAATCTGTGTAGTAAGACAAAACAGATGGAAGAAGACTTCCTAAAATGGAAATATATTACTTTCTCCTTGATAGGTAGAATCAACATTTTGAAAATGGCCATATTCCCAAAACTATTACACAGATCTAGTGGAATCTCAATCAAAATACCATAAGCATATTTCATTGATCTAGAAAACATTCCTAAATTTCATTTGGAACCAGAAAAGTTCAACAATAGCAAAGGCAACCTTGACCAACAAAAGCAAGGCAGAAGACATCATATTCCTTGATCTTGAATTATACTTCAAAGATACTGTAAGAAAATCAGCATGTGCTGTCAAAGCAACAGACCAAAACAGTGGATCAATAGAACAGGTAAGAAAATGCAGACACAACTACAAATACGTTCAGCCCCATCATCTTTTATAAAGAGGTCAAACAATTTCCCTGGAAGGAAGATAGTCTCCTTAATAAATGGTGCTAGAAAAACTGATGCTCCCAAGACTAAAACTAGAAGAATGTCTATCACCATCCATTCTCCCTTTGGCATTTGCTGTTTTCTTCTGCCATGAACTACTGTCCTTTGCTATGTGCCATTGGAGCACGGACTGAAATTTTCACTAACTGCAAGCTAAATAAACCTTTACTCCTTAGTGTTTGTTGTTGGGTATTTTGTCACAGGAACAAAAGAAGAGTAACTAAATCAGAATTTGGTACCATGAATGGGATTATTGCTATGACTATATATCCGATCATGTGGATTACAAACTTTTGGTCTTATAAGAAGCTATTGGAAATGTCCAATACAAAAGAAGTTCTGTGGTCCATTCTGATGTTCTGTATGGGAGATTTGGATCAGAGCTCAGAAGAAATGAATGCTTATGGAAATACTTCCTGTAATGACCAGGCTGGGGAGGTTTCTTCTGGGAAGGACTGCCTTGGTTTTTGGACTCTAGATGCTGTGTTTTATGCCTTGCAAGAAAGTTTTTTTGAATTTTGCTCATGTCTAGAGTCTACCTGAGAATGTGATTAAGTATGGAGGATTGATTAATCTTGCAAAAGAAATTTCAAGGGAGTCAAATGTTGAGGCAGTGGCATGGCTATTGTTTGGGACTTTTAGTCATATTTATATTGAGAATCAAGGGTAAAAAAACCCAGCAAGATAATTTAAAACATTGTGAGTATGGTCAGAAAGAAAGGGAAAAAAAACTGGAATGCAAAGATAAAGCTGAGTGGATCTTCATTACCAGGAAGGAACTAGAGAAGAGAAAGGATGGATGGAGAACACATCACAGGAAGAAGCAAGTATCCACCCTTCACATCCTCAAAACTACAAAAGTGAGAGACTACTTTGAGGAAAAATCTCCAGAGTATTCCAGAATCCTGACAACAGCCACACCAGGTTCCAGAATGGCAACAGCATAGAAAATTTGTTCTGCACAATCAAGGTCAGAGTGATCATCCATCCAGCCCCTCAACTCATATAGCTAAGATAGAGAACAACCTGGCTACCACCATAGCTGATAGCAGACCTTGGCATCATCCATGTGGCATTGATTTTAGATGCATGCGAAATGCAAGAGTTCTGAGGTTAAGAAGGCTTCCACCTAGATTTCAGAAGAAGGCCTGGGAAGCCTGTGCCCCTGGGATAGAATTGGGTGACGAAGAGAGTGAAAAGCCTAATGCACAAGTGAAACCAAAACCCCAAAGTTTGAAAAAGACAGAAATGTAGATAATCTGAGAAAGGCAGCAAGGAGGAAGCAAGGTGAGTGAAGACACCAAGAGAGAAGACAAGGGAACTACAGCCAGCAGAAGAACCATAGAAGTTTGGCCATATGGAGCTCACAATTTGCGAAAGATCTCTCTGGATGTTTCACATGGAGCTACAAGACTTAATAGTCACCCTGATGGATTTTGGGCTTGCATTGGTCCCAATATGGTAGTGTTTTTCTTGTGTCACTGAATGTTAACAGTGTTTAACTTTTCATTTGTAGGGAGTCTCACTGCCAAGAGTTTGCCTTAAACCTCAGAGGAGACTTGAGAGTTGGAACTTTCATCAGTGCTGAAATTGTTAGGACTTGGGCAACTCTTAGAGATGGGCTAAAATCCATTTTGTATAAAGAGATATAAGTGAGTCTTTAGGGGCCAGTGTCGGAATATCATGGTTTGCTGTTTTATTGTTCCCCCAAAGCTTCATGTAGTCAGTGGGCAGCTTGTACGATTTGTGACTAATTTATGATCCAATGCTAGGATTATGGGTGTGAGTGCTACAACTCTCCTGGGCTGGCTAATTTACATTACATTATAAAAGGAACAGTGAGGATTGTTAGTTTGGAGCTAGGTTAGTATGGATAGAAATTCCACTAATGGTGAGCTAAAATATATTTTGTTTCATTAATTCTGCATACCTGTGTTTTGTCCCAGCAACAAGGGAAATATAACTAATAAGATTAGTAAAATAAAACATAAACAAATAGCAAAGACTATCTGGCTGGCAGAAGCAAGGCCGGAGGCATCGTAACTGCTGACTTGAAGTTACACTGCAAACCTACTGTGATAAAATCAGCATGGTACAGTAAGATCAGCAGACCAATGATAAATGGAAGATGTGAAAATGTGCAGACACAGCTACAAACACACCCAGCCACCTTATCTTTCACAAAGCAGCCAGACATGTTCACTAAAAGAAATATAGCCTCTTTAATAAATGGTATGGGAAAATTGACTTTCCAAGAACAAAAACTGAACCAAAGTCTACCACCATGCACTCACCTAAAGTCAAAATGGACTAAAGATCTGAGCAATATGGCAGAAAAGGTATATGTAATGGAAGAGAAAATAGCCAATTTTATCGAAGACATAGGGGTAGAGACTACTTGAAAAAAACTAAACTGAATGGGAAATAACGCAAAGAATCAAAAAGTGAGATCTCATCTTTTTGAAAGTTTCCACACATAAAAAAATAACCAAGAGAGTATAAAGAAAGCCTACAAGTTGGGAGAAAAAAAAAAAAAAACTTTACCCGACATTCAATGAGACAAAAAAAAAAAAAAAAAAACCCAAAAAAACCTTCTATGTAGAATATATAAAAGGTTTAAAAAAATTGTCCCCCAAAATTCAAAGACCAATTCAAAAATGGGCATCAGATATAGATGTACACTTCTCAGATTTTCAATAACACTGGTGATCTGAGAAATGCAAGTTAAGACAAGACTGAAATTCCATCTCACACAAGAGAAAATGTCTATTATAAAAAATCAACTAAAAGCAAATGTTGAAGAGGTTGTGAAGAAAAAGGAAACCTTTTTCTACCACTGGTGGGAGTGTAGACTGGTATAAACTTTGTGGAAATCAATGTGGATATTTCTCAGAAAACAAAGACTAGACCAAATAAATACCAGAAAAAAAAATAGCTGACCAGACAGCTTAGCAGATTAAGCACCTGCAAGGAGGTGCAGGGACCCGGGGTTCAATTCCTGGGCCTGACCCTGAGGCATGCTGAGAAAGCAATTAAAATGGGGGTGGTGGCATACACCTGTAATCCCAGCTCTTAAGAGGCAGTAAACAGGAGGATCACTACGAGTCCGATCTATAGAGTAGTGAGACCCTGAATATCTTGTAGACCTTTTCATAAAAACATATAAAACAAATTGTTTTGGTCAAGGCTTTTACTAAGAGGAAGTCAGGCTTTTACTTGGAGGAACAGATATAATATAAGAACAGATATTAACATAAGACATACAATGTATAAGGAATCACAAGGCTGGTTTACAACATTCAGCCGCAGAGTTAGATGAGGGAGCGTGCAGAGGGCATCTGCACACCCCAGACTGAGAAATTCAGTCCCAAGGTCTCAGGCTCACTGCTGTGCTCCGTGCAAATCTCCATCCGCGAATGGGTCTGCGATGGAAAACTGAAGACTGATGGGCGCTGAAGAGTCTGTGGTGCATAGTACTAGAAGCCGACATAATATCCTGTCCAACCACCATCAGTGATATAATTCAGGTATAAAAAACAAGATAAGTAAACAGCTACACTCTTAATAAGAGACATCTGCTATAATAATGTCTGTAAGTATAATATCATGTATGCACCTTCTGTGATACCAAAACTTTATGAAAACTGTTTGCAATGTATTAATTTATCGAATCTGTCTTGTTAAGGTGTCTTAAAACTCTCTGATTGATATTTGTACTTCAATAAAATAAAAAATAAATTTAAAAAAATAAAAAAGAAGAAAAGCAAAAGGAACCAATACACAATGTTAAAATAAAAAAAAAACTGTGATAAAAAAATTCATCACCAATTTTAACAGTTTTTTCTTCACTTTCCTCTTCTCTGTTAGAGTCAAGGGAAAATCAAATTTAAATGTAATATATGAAAATTAGTGTATAATTTTTCCATCTGTGTAATAATTGCTATAGATTATATGTGCAGGCATATGTATTGAAGATTCCTAAAATACAGTTTACCAAATGTTTGGAAAAAAACAACAAAAAAAGTCTGCGGTGCAAGTGAAGGATCCAAGCCAGAGGTCAAAGAGGGCGAGTGCGCTACAACGAGCCAGGCAGTGAAGGCCAAGCCAAACACAGCCGAAGTTCCTCTGATGAAGTAGACCATCCACCACTTCCTCGGCCCCTTTGTACTGTCTCTTTGCGCTGGGTCACTCTGGGGCAGGACCAGTTTGCTCCAGTATAGGACCTTCACCAGCCACACTCACAAGTGAAGTTGATCAGACCCACGTGTGTAAACCTCGTATTATTTTCCTAAAGTAAGAACCAGGAAAAGGAAATAAAATCTGAAAGGTACAATAGGTACACTAAAAAGGAAAGAAACTGCTCAAAAGGAATGAACAACTGGGATAAAGTAAAGGAGAAAAAATTTTTAAAAGAGTTAAAACCGTGATAAGGCAACAATTATATAACAAAAAAATGTAACTTTTGTATCTGATAAGGTCAGTTAAATCCCCTCAGGATTTACCCTGAAACCTCGGAGTCTTGCTTTATCTTGGTCTTAACCATCCAGCAGAAAAGTATAAAAATGTGATATAAAAAGTAAAGCCATATTAATATGCTGAGCTGTAAAAGGTTCAAGTCAACATCTGACACTACCAGTCCTACAACATCCCACTGGTATTATAGCCTACTAGAGCATATTGGATTACTCTGCTGAATAGATGCACCTACAATATAAGAATGGCAATGGAATGCCCATCTCTGACAATATTAAACAAAAAGGGGGATACAAATGAAGTACCCTTTTCAAGTGAAAAAAAGAATATATATATATATATATATATATATATATTAGCATAGATATACAGCTACTTTCTCTTAGTTCAATGAGAAGAAAGTTTTTAACTAATAGGTTTAAACAAGATATCATGTCTGCATCTTGTACTTTGAATAACTATTATGAAGACAACAAAATGCATTTTACTAATTACTGTAACTGTTCCTACCACCCTGTTTTGAAACTGTGTCATTGCTACTTCTTTCTCAATAAAATTAACATAAAAATTAAAAAGGAAAGATTAAAAAATCATGTTATATATCTAACAAAGGTAGCCTAGATGATTGTACTACTCATTGTTATCAGTGTTTTTAAGGGATCAGTTCAGTTATTTATTTATTTTGAATTGGGATTTGAATTCAGCACCCTCACTTTTCAGGCAGGCGCATGTGCTGCTGAGTTCCATCCCTACCCAATGTTTAAAATTTTTATTTTGAGCAATTTTATGTGCTTATGACCGGTAACCTGAGCAACTGCACTTAAGACAAAATTGTGCACTATAACAGGCACTATTGAGTGCCTCTCATCTTGGTTTTTTTTTTGAAAATTGTATAATTTTCAGTGTCTCATCTACTTTTTATTCTTTTTAAAATAAAAAGAAAATTATAGAGGAACAGGAGGCTGAATTCAGTCTGTAGGCTTTATGCTTGCACTGAATCACTCTAAATCTCAGTAGTAGGTACAATTAATGAAAGTTAATCATTTCAATATAAATTTCAAAATCCAATAAATATTATATGAAATAGTATGGCACATTAATGATGTAAGAAACATTTAACAAAATACTATTTTAAAATGTTATCAGAAACAAAGTGCATTTAAGGAGAACTGACTTCAAATCACTTTCTTTTATTTATTGTTTGCTCACTTAAATGTTTTCATTTTATTGATGTTAACAGGATTTTGTAAATAGAAAACTAAATGAATATATTCTGATCTTGTGAAACTTGTAAAGATAAACTACCCACAAAAAATCATATTACATTGAAACGGAAAATTGGCTGAAAATGAGTTTTATTTCACTAGTCCACTTTTTCTCTTAGAAAGTTTATAAGGCATGTTTGTCATGAGTGGCTTTCATGCCAAAATCTTGAAAATGTATCCTATTATTACCTCACACTGTTGTATTTACCTGCTATTCTTACAATGCTGTGAGGAATAAAAGCTTGTAGTGTTTCCATTCCATTTAGAAATCAGCCACAACTCTTGCTTTGGGCTAAAACCAGATATGTGAGTCTAAAATCAGTTTTATTTTTCTTGAAATAAATTTTGAAATACTTCTTAGCTAAGCCATTTTAGCTAGAAAAGAACATAAATAAATATAACTGACTCCAGATGCATTTGGTGCAGACTGAGAAACAACAGGAAAGTTATGTATTTTCTTAAAAAGGAAAAAAATAAATCTGAAATCTACTACCAGGGTACAGCCCCACTCCATATGAACTGAGTATCTTAATTTAAGTTGGTTCTTACTTTTAAATTATTCAGAGACTGCATGAAATTCAGGTTTCCCAATATATTCATAGTAATTCTCTTTAGGTGCCTTATGGTGCATTTATTTTTTTTTAAATAAATATAATATATATACCAATACTGTTTATTTTGAGCAGTATCGCATTATACATGTATAAAACTGGAAAACTGTAAAGTCATCCTTGCCTAATAAAACTGGGAGAGACCACACCCTTCCTCCACATTTGGAAGCATAGCATATGACTATTCCTGCGTGTTGACTCAGGCTTGGAGCAAAGCGCCCAGCAGGTTGGCAGAATGAAAGCTTTCTTGTTTATTCAACAGTGTTCCTTCGTTGGGGTAAACAGTGGTAATCAAACTGGCAGAACTTCCACGGTGCATAAATCTTCCGTTTTCTGAAACTACCGAACATGTCTGGCTAAATTCAAACTGTGAGTGGACCATCAGCCATGCTTGGACTCCCTTGAAAACGTGCTCAACTTAGAGGCTCCCGCTCACAAGTCAGCCAGCGCCCCCATGTGCACCCGTCCTGACACGGAGGCACCATTGCTACCCCGGCTTCTCTTCAAGGCATCTGAGTGCAGCACAGCATTTAGTAACTGGGTGAGCTCCCTCTCATTTCAGGAGTTTAAGGACACTACTTTGGCAGGAACTTCAAGCCTGCTAATAAGAACTATTTTCAATCTCCTGGTCAGAAATCTATAAAAGCCAGCAACAGAAACAGTACATTGTTGAATCTTGGAACTGATTTGACTTCGCAAATACATTATTTCTGAGTATAGCAGGAGACCTCAATTGGGAAACAGAGAAATGGGAGAAAATAAAATAATTTTGGAACTTGCCCAAAAGAGCAACAAATTTGTCACTATAGGCAGAAGTAGATTTTTCATCTTTCCCTTTCCAGGAAAGACTCATCACCTTGATACTCAATTCCCACATCTACATGATGTGAATGACCAGAAAATGTTACTTTTATGTCCAGTAAGATAGCTCAGCAGACTAAACACCTACCTATGCAAGTGCACAAACCCTGATGCACTGAGCCAGCCACCTAGACAGGTTGTGATGGTGCAGGCCTGTAATCCCAGTGGTAGAGAGGCTGAAAACAGGAGGATCACTACGAGTTCGAGTTGTGTAGTTTGACCCTGTACAAAATACACTAGAAGAAGGAGGAGGAGGAGGAGGAGGAGGAGGAAAAGGACGAGGAAGATGAGGAGGAG
>PVKA01021325.1:0-31272 GCA_004027165.1 Ctenomys sociabilis | reverse complement strand
TTAAGGTGTGACTGTGTCTTTAAGGTGTGGCTGTGTCTTTAAGGTGTGGCTATTCGCAGCTCTCTACACAGGACAGCACTGTGATAATGTTGTGATCCATTTCCAAATCTGTTCCTTACATTATTGGTGAAAAGCACAGCCTCTGCACTCTTCAATGAGGAGAAGAAGGTTTTACATGGCAAATTCACTCCACCACCAGCCTTCTTGAGCCTTTGAATCCCTACATTAGTAGTAAACCAAGAATATAAGAATGTCCAGCATATTCATAGTGGATCACCTTTCAATCTGTACTTCACCAAGCTTCCACATAAAATATTATCATTCTTTAAGAAAAACAATTTCATTGGTACACTTTGTTTTTTTGTTTGTTTCGCAGTATATGGCTTCGAACTCTTAACCCTGTCCATGCCAGGCAGGTGCTTATGCTGCTGAGCTGTCTCCCCAGCCTGACACACCTTTGATACACATAACATTTACTTTCATCAGAAAGAATATATAATTATGCATAATTTATTGTTATTCTTCCTTTGTCCCCACTCCTCTCCCCTCTCTTCAACTCTTAACTCCATTAACTGATAACTTAAAATCATAATCCAGCCTTACGGGACTGTAACAAATAATTCATCATAATTGTGGTTTAGGCATCTTTAGTTGCCATCCCACACCCCTAATATCTATCTGGCAATCAGTGCTGCAACACAGATCTCACCCATGATTTTCTCATCTTCCTCTGTAGACTATAACTACCTGGGGAACTGTTTCTGCCTCTCTGTATGAGCAAGCCAGGCCTTTTTGCAGTCTGAGGTGTGGTCATCACAACAGTGATGCATGACAGATGGCAGTAAGGGGATTGATTATGGAGGGGCAGAACGGTCGCAGTTTTACCTGAAGTCTGGCTTTAACCAGCAGCTGTAAGACCTCTGGAGTAGACATTATATGCTGGATTGTGAGCAAGCAGAACCCCTTTCAGCAACAGGGAGCAGTCCATTCTGTCTCCTGTGATATTCACCTACCAGGCATTGGGATGCTATTCGTGTGTGGGCTAATGCCTTCACGAATCTCCTATTTTCTATAGTAAATGTGTTAAAAAAAAAAAAAAAAAAAAAAAAGGCAGTGCTCTGTATTGCTAGTTGCCCATACTCACAGCCACAGGGGCTCAAATGCAGTTACCTACAGCTGGCAATTTGAAATGGATCCCACACTTTACCTGAGCTCTTCAGTCCCTTTTCCAGGAATCAAAGCCTGATGCCTTAATAATAAAGCAAGAAATCCAGTTCTCTCTCAAGGGAGGTTTTATGTTTCACTGTGAAACTGCAATCTGATGACATCTAGTGACATCCGTAGCATGTAATGTGCTCACATCATTTCCCCTGTCCGGCAATCATTAAGTTTTCACATGATTATCAGACTTCTTTATATCATGGCTGCTTCTTTTTTTCCCACTTTGTATTTTATAAATTCCCCTTACACCAACTTTGTGTATGGCTCAGTGCCTGATACTCAGCAAAATTGAATAAGTGACCATCAAACTAGAGATGGATCATTAACTACTGAAATGTTGAATTGGACATGAAATGCAGTTCTACCACTTTATTGTGCTCAGTGTGCCAAACCCCAGGCCTGCTTGCTCCACTGGGATATGTTTCACCCCACAGGCGCTGCTTTCACTTCTTTTTTTTCTAAGTCCTTTCTTGGTGACTTCTCCTACATCTCTATTGTGTGACACTCCATCAGGCAATCCTTGAACTTTGCCCGCCATTACATGTACAGCACCAGAAGTAATTTACGTCTCTGGTATTGGAGCCTGTCATTGTATGCTGTGTGAATGAACAACATTGGTGTCTATTTATGCACCTCTATACCCCTGCAAATATCAATGATCCATGGTCCAAACCCCACATGTATAGTAAAGATGAAAATAACGGAGTAAAAAAATATGCGATTCAGACCTTAATTACTTCTGGACAGAGTTACATAGTTGTAAAAATAACTTTTAATGAAAAACAGTGGAGCAAAATTTCAAAAAATCTCTGACATCAAAAGTGCTTATTCAAGCCTCAAAAGTCCCAGCATTCTGAGAACTCTTAAGTCAAAGTTCTTTTAGGACTCCAGGAAAACTCATAGCTGTGAACCTCTATAACAATAATAAATAAGTTACTAGATCTCAAAGTTTAGTGTCACAGGGTAGGCACTCTCAGTCAAATATGAAATAATATGGTGACTAAAGATTTCAGCGTGAAGCATGACTGAATCTTCCATGGCCAGTCTTAAGCCCTGTGGATACTGATAGAGAATCTAAGGCTTGTGGCAGTAGAACGGGAGTTGCACTGCAAAATTTTTACTAGTTGTAGACCATGTGGCTTTACTCTTGAATTTACTATAATCATGACCTGTGCTTTTCTCTGAAGATATTCACATTGTGGCATCTCTAACACTGGGGTCCCCTGTATCTTCGATTATCTTAGCAAAGATCCATACACTGCCTCCTTGGAGAATTTTGTTGTGGCTCCAAGTCTTTCTGAAATCTATTGAGGCCCTCTGACCTGTCATTCAATTCTGCAGAGTGATAAAACCATGATTACCTGGAATGAAACCAACGTCTGCTTTCATCAGGAGCCACAGAGAGGTCCTCATGGAAAAGAGTGAAGGAAACAGTGAGCACCAGGGTACCTGAGCAATGTGAGGCAACTCCCATGCAACCAGAAGGTCTTTTCTAGAGGAGCTTGGTAACTCTCCTCACCAATGTTACTCTGATGTATTTTTTCCACTCAGATATTAAGGAGTGGGTTTTACTGACTTTTGAGCTGCCCTGAACACTTCTAGTGCTCCTGTAAAGAGTCCTTAGGTTATTCAATGCCAGTAAGTTTTAGAAACTGCATTTCTCTTGGGTAGAACTTTACACACAATTAATTTGGGGTTAATGTTTAAGGTTTTTTTTTTTTTTTTTTGATTGAACACTTTCATTGCTGTTTTTTCTCCCCATTTCTTACTATACACTTCTTCATGAAGAACATCCATACAATGAATGTTTCTTCACAAGATGAATCTACTAACATCAATCTCAGTCTTAAATTCTTTACACATGCGAAACATTTAAACATATTGTTCTTATTCCTATTTTATTCCCCAGAGTGTCACTGCCCTTAGAGCCTTGTTGCCACCTAAACCTGCTCATCCTGACTGCAATGTTCACATCCCCATCGGCACTCTGGTTGTTTCAGCAATGAGGGTCACCACTTATTAGTTCTCTTTATGATATTCTAGAGATTCTCTGGCTTTCATTAGTACAACTTTCTAAATGGTACCTGGAAACAAGTTCCAAAGGCTCCAGAACACATAGTGGGGTGTAATGACTGAAATGAGAGCCCTTCTCCGTTATCATCTATTCAAGCTACGTGATACATTCAACATAGAAAGAAAGGCTAGTTTTATTCATAGTTTCACAAGAGTCAGCTCATACACAGTTTTCTCTAAGGCAAGGCTGTGATGAAGTGGAAGAGCAGGACATAATGCACAACCCTGGGAGGAAGAGCAGAGGACATCGGCAGAGCTAAAACGGCCAGCCACGTTCCTCAGCTGTGGCCCATGGTATCACACCCCTGAGTGAGCTCTCTAATGCTCTATGCTGCTTTCAAGTCACGCATGATAGTGATTAAGCTAAACCACTGCATATAGGAGAAAGGTGCTGGAAAGACAGCTCCACCAATTTCACATGTGAGGGCTATGCAGATGGCTCAGCAGAATTAGCGCTTCCATAGCCAGCACAAGGGTCTGAGTTTAATCCTCAATTCAACAAAAAATTCATGTGTACATTCACAAGAATGGTAATGTACATATTAAGAATTTTTAGGACAGATGAGCCACTACTATGTACAGTGTTTCAGCAAAATTCTTCACACAAACATGGAAAGGATCATACTGGATTATTAACTCTATCATTGTCTCCCCTAGCGATCAGAGGAGCAGAGATTGTGGTCTGAAAGCTCAGTCATATCCTGGGTCCTGACAGCATAATGTGTATATTAATGACTTCCCAACTATCAGTACTTTTATCGACTAAAATGAACATACATGTAATGCTTACCTTTTCAGGTCTTGTACATATTATTGCTCAATAGAAACATATTTGATTATTTTGTTTATTTTTATTCTATGAAAATGTAAATCAAAATTTCATGACAAAATAGCAGGACAATACCAACAGTTAATAATTAAATATTGGTATCTTTCACATATATAATCAGTACAAAATATATGTGATGTGTTAATTATTAAAACTCTACCACTAATGCATTATGAAATTACTGTATTATTATTATTATTATTGTTTTTCCCTTTAAAATAAAATGAAACATGGGCTTATAAGATTCTCCAGCTCATGTTATCTTAAAAATTTCTTTATAATGAGCTAAGAGAATCTAGTAGCATAACTACTTACTTTATCGCTAGTAGAAGGAAAACATGAATCTAATATTGATGAAGACATAACAACTAAGTTGATATTGGGTATAGTTTTTCAAATATAGAAGCAGTGGTCCTGTGTTAGCTGGTGTAACTTTTTCTACAAATTAAATAGAAATATTTGAAAGAACATATATATCAGGGCTGGTGAGATAGCTCAGCAAACAAATCACCTTTTTTGGCAAGTGCAGGGATGAAAGTTTAAGCCCTTGTACTGCACCTCTTGGGTGTGCTGAGCTACCAACAGAGTCCAGGCATGGTAGCACATTCCTGTAATCGTAGTGCTGGCAAGACTGAAAACAGGAGAATCACCATGACTCCACTTTACATAGTGAGATCCCATACCAAATACAAAAATGAAAGTAAATAAATAATAAACAAATTGAAAACATGTTTCTACATGGTCTGTGTTGTTTTAAGGTGGAAACTTAAAAAATATCCTTTTGAACCTTCCACCCTTTGGGTCAATTTTAGAATATAACATTTATTTGTCACTTGGTAGAACTTTTCTAGCAAAACAACTCTTAATAGCATTTTTGATCTGAGCATTTCTCAAAGAATAGATTAAAGGATTTAGCATGGGAGTTATCATGGAATAGAAAATGGTAATTGCTTTATCAATGGGTAGAGTCATTGGGGGTCTCATGTACACAAACATGCAGGGCACAAAGAACAAGACAACCACCGTGATGTGAGAAACACAGGTAGAAAGTACTTTCTGCCTGGCCTGCACACTGTGGGTTCTTAAAGAGATGAGAATGGATGCATAGGAGCCCAAGAGAAGCAGGAAATTTAACAGACAGATGAAGCCACTGTTGGCAGCAACAAAGAGCCCCAGAGTGTGGGTGTCAGTGCAGGCCAGCTGGAGCAGAGGGTTGAGATCACACATGAAGTGATCCATGACTTTCGGGCCATAGAACGGGAGTGGCAGGATGAAGAGGATCTGTATGGCTCCATGAAGAAAACCGCCCACCCAGGAGAGGCCCATGAGAAGGTTGCACAGTGTCCAGTTCATGATGGATGCATAGTGCAAGGGCTTGCAGATGGCCACGTAGTGGTCATAGGCCATCACAGTCAGCAGGATAATTTCAGCACCACCAATTAAATGCTCTGCAAAGACTTGAGTCATACATGCATTGAACATACTGGTCCTCTTTTCACACAGTGAATCTGCAATCAGTTTTGGACTGTTGACTGAGGGGTGGCATGCATCAATAAAGGAGAGATGGGCCAAGAAGAAGTACATGGGGGACTTGTGTAATGGGCTGACAACGATGGTGAGAAGGATGAGCACATTTCCTGCCATGGAGACGATGTAGATGAGCAAAAACACAGCGAATATGATTTTCTGCATCCTTGGGTTCTCTGTGAGCCCCAGTAGAATAAATTCAGTCACATTGTTTTGATTTGCCATGCTTTTAATATTAAAATTAATTGTATTACCTAAAAAATATTGGCACAGTGGTCGGGGAGAAGGCTCAGTGGAATAAGCGCTTTGATGGCAAGTGCAAGGACCTGAGTTCAATCCCTGGTTGTGCAAAAATAAAAAAATGTTTCCACAGCTTTGAATTTCTTAAAGTTCTTCACCCTAGGAAAAAATAAAGACTCTTTTGTATAATTGTATGAGGTTTTCTGTTTTTCTTTAGATTTTTTGGATAAAATTAAGAGGTATAAAATCTTGTGCTTTACTCACGCTTTCCTATCAGTTCGTTCCCTCCCTGTGAAAATAGAACTGATCTCCACCTCCTGAGGCCAATGTGCTATAAAATGAGCTTCCAGAGGCACTGATTTCTGCACCCCTGTATCTGAACTGAGGTATGCCTTGAGCTCTCCACAGGAAAAAATTGAATATGTAGTTCAGTTCTAGGATAAAAAATTGCAATGTTTTCAACTGTAATGACCAAGGACAGTAAAGAAAATAAGCACCCCTGTCCCAAGTGACTCCAGGTGTGCCTAATTGTCTTCCAACTTGCTACTTTCCTGAAGGGGACACTAGTTGGTCCCTTGGAGAGGTAATCACCTTTGGTAATCACTTTGGGTCCAATATTAAAGGTTGTTTTTTTATTTGTTTACAGCCAGGATCTTGACTAGAATTGGAGATATCTCTGTTGCACACAGATTTATACTTCTCTCTGTTCCATCTACTTAGTTCCTTTGGTAATCTAGTAATCAGTGGTAAAAAAAAAAAATGATATGTTAGTGCCATGTAGGTAATGTCATCATGTCCCTCCAGGTTTTGGATTAGTGCTGTAACTCTCCTGGCCACAGTTGTCATAGGAGTAACTTCTTCATGCTTTTAAACAAAACACTTCTGAAAATCCACTTTCAATTGCTTGGAGATATGAAACTGTGAGGGATTGAAAATAGTGATAACCATTTTATTTATTTATTTATTTTTTATTTATTTATTTATATTTAAGGAAGGGTCTACAGGATGTTCAGGGTCTCACTACTAGATTGGATTCCTTGTGATTCTCCTATTTACACCTTCCCAAGTGCTGGGATTACAAGCACATGCTACCATGCCCAGTCTCAATTATCCTATCAGTGTGCCCTGAGGGCGGGACAAGCATGGAGAGCCTGGGGACTCAACCCATTGCCCCTGTGCCTCCTTGCAGGTGCTTTATTCTGCTGAGCTATCTTACTGGCCCTGTTCTTGTATTCTATTTTTCAGTTTTTATTTTTTTCTATTGAGAAACAAATATCAATGCGATACTTTCAAAGCTGGTTGATAAGACAATTTCAATAATTAATACGTTGTACACTATTATCTTCTTAGTGATTATTCATAGTGCAAGAAGGAGACTGGATATCCTGTCCAAACACTATTAGTACAATTCTTTCTTCTCAATGAGTTAAGCAAAAGCAGCTGTATATCTACCCTAATTATTTCATATATACCGATACAAAATGGTCCTTCCTTTGCAGCCTCTTTGTTTGTTTAGTCCTGTCAGAGGTGGGTAATCCATTGGCATGTGATAACCATTTTGAAATCCTTGACTTTGAAAGATGTTTCTCCTATTTCCCACAGTGTTTTAGAAGTAGGACAAAAGCCCTAAGGATCTCCCAGTCTATCACTCCTGTGTCCCATGGTCAGGTCAGTGTGTAATACTGCTGGAGAGCTACCTAAACACAAGACGGCCCCCCATCATTGCACTGTGGGTTACTAGGTCTTTTCTTATACTGGTCAAATTCTGTGTTTTTTTTTTACTTGAAAGCATCTGGTGATGCTATGTACATGTTCCTATATTACTGGCCTTCAGTATATCATCTTTGGTAGGGCTCTCTTTAAATCTTTACCTTAAAAATAATGAGTCACAGTTCCTTGTGTGGATTTAGGTGTCAAAGTATTTCAGATACATATCTTTTCTTGTGTTTATAATTTGCAAATATGTGCATAAATAATTTTCACAAATGAGGTGTATTGAACTTGTATTTTTAGAACCATGTCTCTGAGTTACAATTAACTTTCAAAAAGTTTCCATATGTAATATCTAATATTTCATGGCTTACAATGCATACTTACATGATATCTTTACCATTGTCTATTCAATAACTCCCTTTAGTTACCTATTCAATCCCTTAAAATATGGACTTGATCTTAACTACTATTGTAACCATATAATTTTTGTATTATTATTTTTTGGTAAAACCAAGGACTGAAGTCAGACTCTTGTGCTTGCCAGGGAAGCACTTATTCAACAGAGCCATCTCTCCAGCCCCTCTCATTATTGATAATTAATATTATTTCTTAAGAACATGTAACAGAAAGTGTATTTTCTCCACAGAATTTTATGTGTCCACTACAATATTCATACAGGCTCTATTAAATGTTGTGTGGAATCTACAGATTACTTGTCCTATGGAACCAAAACTTTCCACTGTGACTCACATCTCACCCTTTGCTCAGATCAATAGCTTCATCATCCCAACTTGTGAGCCTATGCATTAATCTAGATTGGATGTGTTCTACAAAGGCTATCATGCCTAATTTCACATTCTGTATCTGTGCTATTTCTCTTTTTTTTCTTTCTTTCTTCTTTTCATTTTTTTGTTTTATTAATTTTATTGAGAAACAAATAGCAATGAGAAAGTTTCAAAACAGGTGAGTAGGAGAGTATCAATATTTAATACATCACATATTGTTGTCTTTATAGTGGTTACTCATAGCACAAGATGCAGACATGATATCCTGTCCAAATACTATTAGTACAAATGTTTTTCTCACTGAATTAAGAGAAAGTAGCTGTATATCTATCCTATTTTGTATAAACACATACAAAATGATCCTTCATTTGTATACCCTTCTTTTGTTTAGTTTTGCCAAAGATGGATATTGCATTGCCATTTAAATTTTGTAGGTACATGAATTCAGCAAAAATAATCCAATATAGTTCAGTACTCCATAATAGTAGTGGGTTATCCATAGGAAGAAGAAAATGCCATAGACTGTCCTGCTACAATGCTGTATATGGTTATATTTATAAATTTCTGTGTAAAAATATGTAATTATTCCTATTTTTAATGTTTTGTTTTTCTAATTTTTTTCTTCACATTCTGTAGTGGTTTAAAGTTTCACATATCAATACTTGATGGAAAATACTTGTTCCATGTCATGTCTAAGATGTTTGATACTCAAACAGATAGTGAGGTTAAGTTCAACTAAGTTATAGGGTAATAATAACATTAATATTCTCTTCTGAAGGGTTAACAACTTCAGTTTGCAGAGCAAAAATTAGAAAAAAAGAAGGGCTGCAAGTACAGCCAACATTTTGGCCCTGGCCTTTCTAGGTCAGTCAGGACTCAGGACATAGGAGAACCTACAGTGTAACATCCTAAAACTCAGTTGTGTCCCAAATTTACTCATCAAGGAGATTATGGGGTCACAGAGGAAAGTGATTGATGGTGTGTGCCTAAGGAGAGTCACATGCGGAGAAAACCTCTCAGCCTTTCACAGAGAGCAAACTAGTCAAGCAATGACTGACTCATCCACATGCCTGACATTGCAAATATCTACTAACTGAGATACAGGGATTCAGGGTAAATCCTGAGGGGATTTGACTGACCTTGCCAGATACAAAAGCTACATTTCTTTTTATATAAGTCTTGATCTGTCTTGGTCTGAATCATTCAACAGAAAAATATAAAAATGTGCTATAAAAAGTAAAGCATGTTAATATGCCGAGCTATAAAGTGCTCGATTCAACAACTTCTGACATTGGGCAATTTTTCTTAGAATTGTGTTTTTATGTGTTAACTCCAAATCACTCAATGATGACTTTTCTTCAATTTTATGACTCACTATTCCATTTATATGTTTATGTAACTTCTTTTTATTCTTCATTTGTCAGTGATTATTTAAGTATCCACATCTTGGCTACTACAAAATATGGAAAATTCTAAAAAAGTGTTCAGTAATTTGTCAAAGGACATAAGAAATTTAACACAGAAGGAACAAATATCCCTGTCAGTAAATTGACAAGTGATCTCTTCAGACCCATCTTAAGAGATATTCAGATGCCAATGTATATGCATAGCCATCAGGGAAAAGCAAATTAAAGCCACTTGGAGATTCTTTCTCACCTGAGTCAAATGGCTTTTATCATGAATAAAAATAAATAACAAATGCTGAGGCAAATCCATAGGATAAAGATGACATATACACTGTTGGTGCAAATGCAAAATATTACGGCCAGTGTGCAATGCAGCATAGATTGTTGGTGGCCAACATGTGACACTAGTGACACAGTATGACATTGGCTATCACTAAAAGATGTTTATCAACACTGGTTTAGATGTTTCTTTAAAAAGTAACACATGAGCTACCTTCTCATCCATCTAAGCAACTTAACAGTGTATGCTCAAGTGAATCAAATCACATAGAAATACAGAAGTACCTAGGTTTAAGAATTTACCTTGCTTTATGATTTTGATGAAGTTGGCTACATTTGCATTAGATAAGAAAGACAATACATAAAGTCCAATAAACATCAAAATGATTTTATTGGCAATAAAGATGCTATTGGCAGTTTAACTAGCATCCATGCATGTTATACACTAGTAGCAATTCCATCTACATTTTCTCTGTGTTTGAGGTTTCATAAGAGACTTAAGGCCAGTAGGCCAATTAATCTATAGAGGTATTTTGACACAGGTCTGATACTCAGGAAATGACATGCCTCCTACTGACTGCTTTTGAGAATCAGAAGCAAAATGCAAAAGCAAAAAAGAAAATTGTGAAAAACTTGGAAAGAACCATCTGTCCCCCTGAACCGAGAAGAGGGCTGGTTGCTGAAGAGGTTAAAGGGATGTCATGTGCATTCTACTATGACCAAAGGATACATGCCTGAGAGCAATGCAGCAATTAGCAAGAGAGCCTCCACAGACTCATGAGTGTGAAAGTGTCATACTTTCATTTGAGAAGGGGGAACTACAGAAGCCTGGAACAGATCCTTCCAGGAATATGTCTCTCAGGAATGATCTCGCTGTGTTCAGCCTCAAGCCTCTCAGAAGTGTCATCAAGAACACAAGACTTTAAGTTTCTTGAATATGGTGGTGGTAGACTAGAAGAAATTTTATGCCCAAAAGTAATTGAATACATTAAAATATTTGAATTTTGAAACACATACAATACATCCACTGTTCTGAAGGCTAAGAAATAGTTCTAATCTCAAGTTTTAGCTTTGCTTCATTAGTTGTTGCTTCATGGAGTGCAATATGAGAATCTGACATTTAGGGAAGGGAGGGAAATAATTTAAAGATATGTGATAGGGTCAGAAATAGTACTATAAAATCAACATATAATTAGGATTTTTTTTTTTTTTTAGTACTGGCCATTTAACTCTGGACTTCGTGTTTGCGAGGCAGGTACTTGTGCCACTGTGTTACATCCCCAACCCAGTTAAATATTATTGAAAACAATAGCCACTCCTTACATATTTCTGTAAGACTCCACACTGTATTGGACCTTTACATATATGACCTCATTTCTTTCAAAAGTTTCTTCCTTTACATGTGTCTAGTGCTGTCCTTCACACATAATGAGCACAGCTAAATGCTCAATGTTTTGTATTCATCAAAACTGTAAATATTATTAGAAACAGCAGGTTCAGAACGGTGTCATAAGGAGCAAATGGAATAATATTCAGAACCTAATTCCTAAAAAACAACTTTTTCTACACTCTATCAGCTAATTTATGAAAAGTTATTAAGTGCCAGCAATAACAGATGCTTAGAAAAGGATTTTAACATGAGAGGCCAGGGAGATAGCTCAGTGGAATAAGTGCTTGCCCAGCAAGACAAGGTCCTATGTTCAATTTCTAGTACCAACAAAATATAAAAAAGGAAAAGAAAGGGATTTTTAACATGGATCTTTCATGTCCTGCCAAGGCCTCTATGAGGGCTCAAATGGAACAGGATGGGGAGTATTTTTAGCAAAGGCTTCAAACTGGGGTGGCCTTTCTGCCATCTCTGTCCACCTGTAACTATTAAAGTCTCAGTTTCTTCATTAGTTTTCAAACTTTATATTTCAATGAAAGAAATACAACAAATGATATAAAATTAGAATGGAAATCAATGCTCTTTATAGGTACTTACTCCAAATCTTAATTATCCATAAAACCAAGGGTTAAAGAATGACTGTGTTCTCAGCTATAATCATAGCTAATGTATAGTAAAATATTTAAAAAGTTTTTCTTTCAATAAGTTCTTCCTACTCTTCAACAAAGAAAACAACCAAAAGGCTTATGCTATAAAAAGATCAAAACGTTTTTATGAATGCTGAGAACAAATACTTCGAATCATGGACACAATGCAGAATGGTGCCATTCTTAATTATAATTCTTGTTCCACCATGACCAACAGCTGCTATATGCTTTTGTTCTTATTTTTATTTATTCACAATTGTAAAACAGGTTGTTTCTCCTCAGTAAAGAAATGCTAATTTTTAAATGCAAATAATTTGTAAATGTCCTTAAAATTCCTTAACAATTGATTTCATTCTCCAAGTCTTTACATTCAATTCAATTTTACAACTGAAAGTAGTGGTACTGCAAAAATTACAAGAAGATAGACGACCGATTTTAAGGTTGGAAAAGATAAAGAAACTATGTTAATTTAATAATCATGTTATTCTTAAATTCACCAACTTCTTTTACCTGGAAATTTTAAAGAACAATATAATTTTGGAGTTATAATATGTATCAGTTGTGAGCAAAACAACCCTCTTTTGAAACAAAAAGAATTGCCAAAATTAGTGTTAGAATTTGATGATGGAGATAATAATGTTCTTAATATTTATCATGAAATTTTAAGGTTCTCATCTTTTGAAATGTTATGTATTCTCAGTGCTATCTGTTTTCTAGGTCGAAATTCACACTGGACAGAAAAGGCAGTATTGAATAAAATATAATAAAAGTTGAAATAACCCATGTCTTGTTTATACTATGTCATACTTATAATGAATGTATCCATGATAATGTTAGACAATAATACAGGGAATACGTAAGTGAAAAACATGCAGGAACTCCCCATACTATCTCAGCAGCTTTTTAATTATTTAAATTGTTTGAAAAGAAAAAAGTTAATTAGTAAATGTTTTGCTGAAGCAAGCACAGAGCGTATTGATTAAACATAGAAAGATTTACTTAATCTATTATCAAAAAACTTCGGATTATTTTGGGCTTTTCCACCCAGCAGGATGCTCCAGGCTGCTTTTCTATAATATGCAGGGGGCAACACTTCTTACAGCTATGTAACTCATAGGGAAAATAGCTATTAAGAACATGCTATCCAGCAGAAAAGTATAAAAATGAGATATATAAAGTAAAGCCATATTAATATGCTGAGCTGTGAAAGGCTCTAGTCAACAACTTCTGTGGATAAACCACTACTATTGTGAACTGCTGGACTGTATTGGAGTGTTTTGCTGAATTCAAACACCTATACTATTTAAATGCCAGTGGAATACCCATCTCTGACAGGACTAAACAAAAAAGGGGATACAAAGGAAGAATCATTTTGTATTTGTATATACAAATTGGTTAGGATAGATATGCAGCTACTTTAAATTAATTATATGAGAAGAAGGATTTGTAGTAAGTGTTTGGACAGGATATCCTGTCTTCTTCTTGTACTGTGGATGACCACTAGGAAGATAACAATATAAAATGTATTAATTATTGAAAATGTCCTATTAATCAGCTTTGAAATTGTCTCATTGACATTTGTCTCTCCATAAAATAAAATAAAATTTTAAAAAATGAAGGATAAATTTTAGGCAGTACTAAATAATCACTTGCTTTCAAAATGAAATTCAAAAGTGCTGCAGCCTGTGAGGCTTTCGAACTTTCCAGGGTGATGCTCCTGAAGTGCGGTGAGAAGATCAAGAAAGGAGATAGCTCAATAGAATAAGTGCTTGCCTGGCAAGCACAAGTCCTGGGTTCAAGCCCTGGTCCCACCCTCACCCCCACCAAAAAAAAAAAAAAAAAAAAAAAAGAACATGCTTTGCAAAGTGTAAATGAAGTGCTGTGAAATACTGATTTTAGCATTATTTTCAAGAGAGTCTACATTCACTTCAGGTGCTGGAAAATTGAATCAGTCATAAGAATATAGTATTCATTATTCAAAATCATGTCATTTTAATTTATGCCACTTTCTGTGATGGTAATGAAGATGCAAAATTTACATTTCCTTTTGTAGAACATGTGAGTAAGTATTTTTGTTTTCATAAACCCACTTGTACTATTTATACTGCTGTCTAAGAATTCATTCAAATGTTGAATTAAGATGGGAGAGTCTTGCTGTGAAAGATGGTGCAGATGTCATTTGCAATATCAAAATTCAGAAACATCATTTATTGAAGTGGGGGAAGATAATTGTATAAGTAAAACTACTAAAAATTAATAAAACTGCCTCTCTGAACAAATACGAGGATGGAGATCACGCATTTTTATAATATGAAAATTAGATAAATATTATTCAATGCACTTGAAAACATATTTTAAATATAACTTGGAGGGAGTCAGGTAAAAAGAGATTATTACTTTGAGTGTACATTTTGCTGTGTTTATAAGAATGCTGAAATATGCACAGTACCTTCAAAATCTAATTGCCATGCTCTTCTGTGATTAAAATAGAATAAAGCAAGAGCAAATAATTTTATTCTCTGGCTAGTGTAACTGGTTTACATTGATGACACCAAAACACCTGACATGTTCAGTGTTTGTGCACGTTGCATGAATCGTGACACCATTGGCCCAGATCCCCTTTCTGGATATGCTTCTTCTGCTGTGCATTTTCTATCCACATTCTCTTAGAGGTAGCAGCTCCTTCTGTTTGCCATTCTCCTGCAGGATTTCAGAGTCTTAATTTCTCAGACTTCACATCCTTGAATATGCTGAAGCTCCATCTGAGGTTGCTCAGGACACTGAATCTCAAATCTAGATGCAGGAACATGTCCTTGGGTGGTGACTGTGGGACATCCCCCCCTCCCCCGGATGGCGCTATCCACACTGTGAAGTGTTTTATTCCATTTGATTTCAGCAGAAAAACTCTTTCTCATAGTAACCATGCTAAAAAAACCTGTAGCCACATTGAAGTCTATACAATATTTAAAATTATCACAGGTCAATTGTCATGGTAAGTAGTGTTTTAAACTCCATTAAAGTTAGTTGATCTTTGATGCATTTATATCTACACATACATGCACTTCAGTTATGTCCACATAAATGTATTCTAGACAAGTATAGTTAAAAACTGAGACTAGAAATTATATAAAGTCATTTTGAATTATAATCCCTTTTATGATTTGTTTGATTCATAGGTTTTGTAACTTGAAATTTTGATTTCAAAGACATGTTTATTTCTTGCCTAGCCAGCCAAATGTATTCCTCTCCCTGGTGATCAGAAATATGTTTTTTTTTTTTTTCCAATTTCAGTTTGTTTCTTTTCTTTCAGTGTTCCCCATATGCCAGCCTTCAGAGTCTCAATATTTATACTTTACTGTTTCTGGAATCAAAACTAAATGAAGTTTACTATGCCTTTTCTAAGCACTATCCTTCCTGATCAATACATGGGTCCTGTAAATTTTTCTGTCCTGTGTTAATGATTTAATTCACTTTAAGAAACAAAATCAGGAAAGCAAGTATCAAGTTAACTGAGAACTTCAGTTTTTTTAAGTGTTTTTGAAAAATTTTGAAGCTTTAACCTATTGTTATTTATAATATCAAATCCACATAATTGGAGTCAGCCAATTACTCTTGGCATGAGGCACTCATAATTCGCTTTAAGCTTTTTCCAATGCCAGTTAGTAGTGCATGATTATGCAAAAAAGTGTGCCTTAATGTCTATCAATGACAATGAATTTGCAATGAGGCTACCTCAGTATTCTTTATACTTCTTAAAAATATCCCATCTTTTAATGTAAACCAGAGACTGTAGGGATTTTTGGAGGTGAAAATGAGAATATTTTGATATCAATCATCAATATGCTATTCAAGAGCTAGAGATAAAACACGAACAGGTGGCACTTATAAATTGTTTTGTCTAACTTAAATGTGCAAAGTTAAACTTCATTTTAATTTTTCAAGATTGGAAGTAAAAGATGTCCCTAAACAAACAAACAAGCAAAACTATGTCTCATGGTATACTAATTGCTGCCTACTGAGGATTTACCATCCATACAGTGCTTGCTGTGTTACATACTCCAAACACATTATCTTCATTGCTTACACACATTTTCAGCTTAGTAATATTTTAATCCTCCTTATGATGAGAATCTGGGAGCTATAAATTTAGCTGAGTTTGTTCAAGAGTGCATGATTATTATTGCTAAATTGAAGCATTGCGTTGCAGTTGGAAAGTTGAGCACCATAGCAGTACATTGGAGACTAAATTAGACTTCATATACTCTTGAGAAAGGCAAAAATTTCAATCACAAATCTCACCATATATCAGTCACTTGACAACTAGTCATGGTATCCTCTATAATCTGTGGAGACAAAACCTTCAGTGTTCCAAAGCATGATACTTCAGTCCAAAGTTTAATTTTTCATTAAAGAGAGAGAGTAAGAGCCTCTCAGCTGTCCCGTTGGGGAACTGTTCCAACTGCCGCACATGTGCGGTCTTTAATACCAACAATTGTTTTCCAATTGGAATGTGAAGTGGTTTGTGGGAGCGATCACTGTCCTATAGTATTGTTTTCTGCCATTAGGGACTGGGAATTTTCCATACACGTGATTTTCTGAGACAGATTTGCATGGCTTACCATTTTCAAGTGTTTGAAAACGTTTTTTTTAAATAAATTGTTTATTGGTGCAATTACTCTGCCTTTTAAAACAATCTATTTATTTATTTATTTATTTATTTATTTGTTTGTTTGTTTGTTTGTTTGTTTGGTATAGGATCTCACTACATAGCTCATAGTGGTCCTCCTGTCTCTGACACCACTGGTGCTGCTATGACAAGTGTGTACCACCACCCCCAGTTTCGGTGGCCATGCACCTGGGCTGCTGAGTCAGGCACAGCATATGCTACTGGTGATTGAACGCAGGTCCTTGTGCTTGCCGGGCAAGTGCTTAGACCATTGAGTGACCACTCTTGGCTTGTAATTTTGGTTTTTACTTTTTTCAAACTGCCCATGGAATTAGAGCTGCTTTCATTTTCAGTCTTGTTCAGGCATAAAGCTCTAAGTACACAGGAGATAGACTATGTATACTGATGGAGTGGATGATCTATAAAATTAGGGCACAGTTTGGTGTTAGGGTAGCAATGAGTGCTAGATGTACATATTTCAAATAAAAATGAGAATATATTTGTAGGTTAAGCCAAAATTTTATTGTTTTGAAGCCCTGGTTGCTGCTACTTTGTTAACTCATACCTAAAAATAATTTTTAATTTTAATTGATTTGTGGTTTAAAGAAAAAAGCATGTTCCAGGGCATTTTGTATTCATTCTGTCAGAACACAGAATTAAGACAGAAGCTTGAGACACAAGTTAGATTAAGGTAAAACGTCTTTTCAGAGAATCTTGTGGTTTCAGAAAGTTTTTCAATATTCCATGCTATCTAATTTTACAACCATTTACATTGTATAGAACATCATTAATTAATTCAATTTATTAGAAAAATTAGGCCAGATAGCTCAGCATAGTAAAGCACCTACTTAGGAAGGCTCAGAGAACAGGATTTAATGCAGTGACAGCCCCCAACCTGTGGCATGCTAAGACAGAGACTGAACCTGCACATACTGGCACATGCCTGTAATCCCAGTGCATGGGAGGCTGAAAACAGGACGATCACTATAAATCCAAGCTGAGTAGTGAGACCCTGCACTAAATACATTTAAAAGAAAGAAAGGGGGGAGGGAGAAAGAAAGAAACATAGATTAAGGCCCAGAGATATCATAACTTCAAGCATGTATGGATTTAAGGTAGGGTATTATTCCCTTTAACTGAACATTTTCTTATTTTGACACAAAAGAATAAACTGATATGTATCACATTGTGAAAGGAAGTGTTAATTTGAATGTGAGACTCCATGGCAAAACTCTAGCAGTTCTTTCTGAAATACTTGATCTCTCTCCTTTCAAGAGCTCATTGGAGTTCTTATTTTATGATGCTAGCAGAGACACTCATGGCTGTATCCTTTGGGGAATGTGATGCTTTTTCTCTATCACTCTGATTGCTATAATATGGTCAACTGACCCACAAGGAACTCATTGATAGGTATGGAATACTTGACCAATAAGAGAGTATCTTTAAAAATTGAACAGAAAGGGTGGGCTGAGTTTAAAAAATAAATAAAAAGATGCTATGACAATCAATTAAACAATAAATATATTTTTACTAGGAACAATTGAATAAGTGACTCCAATTCTGCAGCACAATGAAATGTATCCACCCAAGGACACAGGAACACTTGCGGTGGAGGTTCTGCTTTTATTGGTTGTTTTCAAATTCTTTAAGCTCAGTTTTCTAATCTCTAGTATATATATTTTTTTCTAGTATATTTTTTCCTCCATGGAGACTTCTAAAGATGGAGTGTTAAGCCGGGCGTGGTGGCGCATGCTTGTAATCCCAGCACTCGGGAGGCTGAGGCAGGAGGATTGCTGTGAGTTCGAGACCAGCCTGAGCTACAAAGTGAGCTTAAGGCCAGCCTGAACTGCATAGTGAGACCCTGTCTCAAAAAGACAAAAAAAAAAAAAAAAAAAGATGGAGTGTTAGTTCAAGAAGTATGCTCTTTAAGTTTTTTCTGTAACCAATACATACAACTGTTTAAATTCAAAGTTTTAGAATGTACACTCCAAGATATTAAGTGTGAAGCCAGGTGTGAACAGTGATCTGAAACACTCTTACTTCCTGCTCACCATGAAAACACTTTCCCCATTATATTGGTTGGCTGCAATTACTTCTCAACCATTTCACAAGTATCTAAAGCTATTCTGATGTTTTCAGTTAGGTAACAACTTTTTTATGCCTGTAATGTTTATTTTATTTCTTATCAGAGAGCACCAACAATCTGTTCCACAGTTTTCTCCTGGCATTCTTCATGTCCTTGTTCCGGAAAGTATAAATCATAGGATTGAGCAAGGGAGTTAACGTGGTGCAAAATATGGCCACATATTTATCAAAGAGGTAAGCAGATGGAGGCCGGGCATACATAAAAATGCATGGGACAAAAAATAAAACCACAACAGCTACATGGGACCCACAGGTGGAAAGGGCCTTCCTGCGCCCCTCAGAACTATGGTTTCTCAGAGAGAACAGGATGACACTGTAGGAAACAAGCAAAATAGAGAAGATGAGAATGCAGAAAGACCCACTGTTGGCAAACACCCACAGATGCAAGACATGAGTATCATGGCAGGCCAGCTTCAGCAGTGGGTACAGGTCACACATGATGTGATCTATGACATTGGGACCACAGAAAGGCATGTGGAAAATGAAGGAAATTTGAATCATGGTATGCAGGAAGCCCCCTGTCAAGGCTACCCCAATCAGAATGCCACAGAGCCTCCAGCTCATGATGGATGAATAGTGCAAGGGCTTGCAGATGGCCACATAGCGGTCATAGGCCATAGAGGTGAGGACAATCACCTCTGCACCAGCAAGGAAGTGTACTCCAAAGACCTGAATCAGGCAGCCTTCGTAGGAGATGGTGTTCCTCTCCTGGAGAGTGTCTGCAATTGCTTTTGGGGTGATGACTGAGGAGAAGCAGGCATCCAGGGAAGACAAGAAGATGAGGAAGAAGTACATGGGGCAGCCCAGCAGTGCAGGGCTGCAAACAATGGTCACTATGACTAGCGTGTTGCCCCCCATCGTTGCAATGTATACTAACAGGAACACTACAAATGCTATTTTCTGAACTCTTGGATTCTGTGAGAGCCCCAGGAGCACAAACTCTGTCACAGTGCTTTGATTTTGCATGACTTCAGAGGAAAGGTATAAAAGTACAACAGGGATGAGCAGGTGCAATCTGCAAAAAAAGAAAACTTTGTTTCATATCATTGGTGGTACTGCCTTCGTGAACGGTTTAGGCCCTGCTTACACCAAATTACCAAATAGACAGTGTTGGAGACATTAATTGTATGGTGCGGTCCAGAATAATTGAGATGGCACAAAATATTAAGCCTTTTAAACAGTTGAGTTTCAACATAGATGTAGGCAGCTGCACTTTTGGCCAGGTTGAGACACTGTCCACCTCAAGTACTGGCTTTCATTTCCTCATAGTGGCATGCTGAATTGTATTCTTTTAAAGTGTGCTGAAGCCTTTATGGGCCTGTGAATTTCATTTTTCTTCAATGATTTACATTTTTATTATAAAATTTTTAAGCAGCTTCCATGGGATTTCATAAAAGTTTTATTCCTCTTTAACATAATGGTAATTGATTTTCATGTAGTGGTATGAATTTTTCAAAAAATTTTGATGAATTTTTAAATTTTTAAAAATTCATTTTGGTAGGAAATTGATCAAATGTGTGTAGGCAGGACTACACCACAGTGCATAAAGCCAACTAGCTACCTCAGTCCTGAGATAAATACCTTGTCTGGTGAAAGTCAGGGATTAGTGACTAGGAAACCTTGTGTCACATGTTACTAACTTTTCAAAAGTGTAAATAAAATACCATTTTTTGTAAAAAAATATATGTATGCACAAGATAGTTAGATGTACAGCTACTTTCTCTTAGTTCATTGAGAAGAAAATTTTATACTAATGTTGTTTAGAGAAGATATCATGTCTACATCTTCTCCTCTGAGTACCTAATATGAAGACAACAATATACAACGTACTAATTATTATAACTGTCCTACTAACATATTTTGGAACTGTTTTATTGCTATTCTGTCCTGTTAATTTCCTAATGATGGATGCTTGTAGCTAGGTTTGTGCTTGCTTTAACAGCAACGCTGACCAATGTCAGCTTTAGACACAAAGAGAGGGAATCATGTGCAGTTAAAATATTCTTGAAAATCAAAGCTAGTCCTCAAATGTCTCTTTAAAGCCATGAATTCAACCCAATATTTAAATAAATTAACTTGCTCCTTACAGAAGACAAAGATCCATGTAAAAGTGTCTAACTCATACTGAGAACTTTCAAATCAATAATCATCCAAAAAGTTCATGAAAACAATATCTGCTTCATAATATCCACTGTTGTCATGATAACAAAAATGAAGTCATTATTCAGAATGTAGCACCCAACCAACAGCCTGTTAGGGATCCTGTTAAACCTATTAGTGGTGAGAAACTGCTGCTTAAAGATATGGAATTCAAGCAGGCCAGAGAATCTAGGCATGGAATTTTGAACATGGAACCCCTGTTCCCCAACATGTCCTCCACATGGGTGCAACAGCAGAAGTGGGAACATTTTGTTCAATGAGGAATTAGGAACAGGGTCTTCTTTGGTCTCCATCTGTCTGCACACATTAAAGCCTCTGATGCTTGAATTAGGTAGTTTGCAAAAAGAAAAAGAGCAAATGATTCAGGATCAAAAGGTGAAAACATGTTCTAGTTGATTTACATTGCCAAAATATTGAAAACTGAAGAATGTATCCTCACCATACATGATAGAGTGCTACTGATATGTTGTTAGGTCATTTGTGTAGTACAATCTGTTAACTTACATGTGTTTACTAAGCATGTAAAGTACTTATTGTGAGAACTACAAAAGCCCTGATGTTACAAATGGCATTTTCAGTTTATAGAAATCATTTTAAATGTGAGTGGTTCTTCAGAATAAATTATTGTGTGTTCCTATCTTTCCATTCTTAATTTATAGCAGCCACTGCCATTATTTTGTCAATGTTTCAGATATTGCTGCATGGTTCCTATATTCTGAACTCAATATCCAATGAAAAGGTCTACCACAAAACGAATACATTACACTGACTCTAAAAGGTCAATGGATTAGGCATCCACAAATAATTTAGCAACAGTCAGGTTAGTCGAGGACCAGAGAAAAGAAGGGAAAGGGATAAGATGTGTCCAAACAGAAGCCCTGAAGTCTTAGAGACTTGCTTTTGAAACCAGGGTCTACTATCTGTACTGCCGTTGAGTGAAGTAGTGAAACCATCAATACCTACATTTTCTTTCTGTTAGTAAACACAATAAATTTTTTTACCTATAGGTTTCTTTTTTTATTTTCTTTCTTTCTTTTTTTTTTAAACCAGGGCTTGAACTAGGGACCCTTGCAATTGCTTGTCAGGTACTTAGGATGCTGAACAATCACTCTGCCCCCAATACATTTCTTTAAGGATCAGACATGGAAAAGACATAAAAACACTAACTTTGTTATAAATTCAGAATGTGTTTCTAATGATAATTGGACTCATTCCCCCAAGGCCAAAATAGGACCATTTTAAATCTAACTCATTTTATAGTGGACAAGACCAATGAATGCATTAATTTTTCCTTTAATTTATTAACTAACATGAAACACTTTGTTTTATCAGTACGTATGTTATTTTTTAAATATAAATCTTTCTGTATGTTCTTAAATATTTTAATAAATTTTTGTGCTCTTCATGTCATTTAAATGTTTATATTATTATTTTAAGTAGTAAGAAAAAATTTAGATTGATGATGGACTGATTGGTTTTTGACATTATAGATGAAAATCAAGACAAGGGGCTAGTGAGATAGCTCAGTGGGCTAAAGCAGATACTTAGGCAAGCTTAGGCAAGCACAAGGACTGTGGCTCCATCTCCAGCACCACTTGCCACACCAACCCTGTCCCCAGGGTGGGCTGGCTGACCGCGGGGTCCAAGCCTCCAGATACACCACTATAATCCCGGTGCTGGGAAGGCTGAGCACACGAAGATCACTACGAATCTGAGCTTCACATGGTGAAACCTTGTAACAACCAAATACATTTAAAAAAGTAAATAAATAAACCAAGACAATATATCAATGGAGTAACCAAATTATTCTTAAAATCCTCACTTACTTTATCTAGAAATGAAGAGAAATAAAGTAACATTGTAAAACTATCAGTTGCATGCAAATCACCACTCATTATTCAGATACAAAGAATTTCAAAATTAATTATAAAACTTTTATATTGGACTAAACAGTTTTCTTATGCTTACTGATGACAAATTTGAGATTGTAGTCATTGTGAATTGTATTGTTCTAAATGTTTCCATACTTGGGACTTTAGTGAAGAATGTACAGAAAAGAATAGAGTAAAACCCCCCAAGATGTACAAAGTCTAGTTTTTGTACTTTATCACTACTGATTTCATAATTTCAACAACCATGCCCCTGACTATGTTAAATGGTAATATTAGAAATAAACAAATGAAGAGGGTAGAGGAACTCTACATACTATCTTGTCATATTTTATAATCATTTAGCTTCTCCAATAAAAAGTTAATTAAAGGGGCTGGGGAGATGGCTCAGTGGCATAAATATTTTCCTGGCAAGTATAAGGGCCTGAGTTCAATCCCCAGTTCCATAAGAAAAAAAGGTTAATTAAATACATTAACTAAAAAGCAGATACTCATAGTGGTTACAAAAATCACTTTGGCATTCAACAGACTGGTGCTTGTAGCCTGCTCTCCTGTAACATAGACCTAGTAACATTCACTTCAGGCACTGGGCTCATGAGGCTTCTCAGCTTTTCTGAAGTTTCAATTAACATGCTATGTAAAGTCTAAATAAAAAGATGTGCAATATTGGTATTAGCATTATTTTTAAAAGTATCTACTGTCTACTTATATCAAGCGCACTGGAACACTACATCAGTTATAGGAATAAAGTATGGGTAATTTAAAAACAGGTTACATTTAAATAATGCCATTCCCAAGACTGTTTTGAAAACATATCATTCAAGCTCCATTTTGGAAAACATTTTGGTGCATACTGGTTACCTGAAGCTTAAACTCGAAAAGTAAACTGAGATGGAGTAGATTTACAGAAAAAAAGATACAGGTGTATTATAATAACAAGGAAAATTAAGAAATAGCTGATGTACTTCGTAGCAGGAAGCAATTCTGTAAATAGACATATCAGAAATTAACAGTATATACATCGGTAAATAATATTTTAATGTAATAAAATTAAGAGGACAGTATAATAATGAAGAAAACTCACATTGATTTTGGCAATAAAACTCATTTTAGCGTGAAGATTCAATTAGTTTGCTATTTTGAAAAATATTTGGCATTCAACACTAAACCAAGAATAATAACATAATCATTATAAATATTGTTTTATAACTGTATTTCAATGAATTAATTTTAGGAGCATTTAGGTGTATATAAATGTGCCTATGAGTCATACAGTTATGTATTTTTTCTAAATACTGTTACATAAACTAAAATTAGAGCTTGAAACAGTCTTCTTAATTTTTCTACTGCAGCTTTTAAATCCACAGTACTTTGGATATGAATTTGATTCAAAAGCATAATGCTTACTTCTTACCTATCTAGCTAAGCATATTCTTCTTCTTGATGACCAGGAAGTGGGTCCTCTTCAGTCTTTGGGTGTTTTATTTTTCCTTTTAGTGTTCTTTTGCTGTTTGTCTCAAATGTGTCAAATTTTATGTTCTCACTATTTCCATTAATTAAACGAAAACTCTCTACAAATTATCCTGTCTCTTTTAAATTTCATCCTATTGATGGACATCTGAATCCCATTTTTTCTTCTCTTTTAATCACTTAATTCATTTTAATAGAAAGGCATGTCATGGAAACAAGAGCTAAAGTAATTCAAGGCATCTGTCAAAGCAGTTCTTCTTTGAACAACTCTGAGGGTGAAAAAACATTAATTATGACCTGAAATGCACACATTTCAAATCAGAATACTTTACTCTGTGATCCGAGTCACAATTTCTTACCTTTACTGTTTTCTGCATCATTCGCTAGTGTGTGATTGTGGCAATACTATGGCTTACATTCTACAGTAGCTGTAAATTTTCCTGCAGCCATTGAACTTGCCGTGTTCCAACATCAATATTCTTGATAGGCCTTCAGCAGGCCCTACTTATGATTTAACACTGCAGGACACAGATTGAGGAAGGCAGCATGGTAAATACGAGTCTTAGAATGAATGAACAGAATGCTAGTTGAGAACTAGCAAAACTCTAACTTTATCTTGAATATGCAGCATTAAGCATTGTTATAACTTCCTTAGATGGGAAGTAACAGATGTTCCTAACTTGAAAAAAAAAAAAGAAGATTTGTCTTCTGCTATATGTGCTGCTGTTGAACACTTATTATCTGTCAAATTCTGCCTTATGCATTTTGTATATATTGTTTTATTTGTTTATGAATCTTTTGAACTTGGTGATGCTTTATTTCTCCTCAGAATGAGGAGTCTGAGAGCCAGGAAATTTGTGCAATCAGCCAAGTGTACACAAGTATCATTGTGAAGACTAAGCATTGCATTAACGTTGCTGGCTTGACCACAATACCAACATCTTAAAAGAGTACATCATTTTATATCCTCTTCAAAAATATGAAAATGTTAAAAATAGCTCTCATCATGTATCAATTCCTAAAAATGTCCAGTAATAGCAAACTTTGTTATTTTATGGAGAAAAGTCCATTCAGTGTTCCCGAATACGATGCTTATGTCCAAAGTATTTTCTAGGACAGAAAGGAGAGAGAATGAATAATGGATAGAAAGAAGAGAGAAAGAAAGAGGGTGGGGAAAGAGAGAGAGAGAGAGAGAGAGAGAGAGAGAGAGAGAGAGAGAGAGAGAGAGAGAGAGAGAGAGAGAGAGACTGTCCTGTAGTCAAAGGCAAAGTGTTACACCACTGCTCATGTACTCTTTAACAAGGCTCAGGACAAGAAGAGTATTTCTTAGTTTGCAACTGGAATATAAGGAAGCTTCCATGAAAGGTCATGAACACAGAGAATTGCTCTCTCCTCCTAGGGTTTGGAAATTTTCCAGCCATGCTTTTTCCAAGAGACTATGGCTTAACTTTCTCAAGTGTTTGGAAAATGCTCTATGTCCCTGAACAATTAGCACGCTCTGTTTGTTTGTATGTTTGCTGTTTCCTGTTATCTGTATCTGTCAGTCTGCACATTGGTAATGAAGATATTCTAATTTCCTATAATGCTGAGGAATGCAGCACTATGTACAGCACAGATACACTACACATATAGATGAAATGTAGCATCATTTTGTAGAATTGGGGTAAATGCCTGTGGGCTGAGTAAATGCAAAAACTGATTTGTGGAATAAGGCAGCATTAATCCTTAGACAACACGATTTCCTTCAGAAATAGAGTATCAATGAACTCTAAGATTATAGATCCAATATGTTCATCATCTTTTGTTAGGGCAGAGTGCAGAAAGTGGCATAATACTACAATAAGGTTAGGAAGGTGCAGAAGGGGGGATAAGGCAGGGGATGAGGGAACCACACACAGAGATGTGAGAACACATAGGAGCTGGTTGCAGAGAAGTAGCAGTCAGGACTATAACAAACCAACTGATATCATGCGTTTTCTCATTGACTCAAAATTTCATCTTTGCCATTTGCTGAATTAGACAATTTACACTAATTTTCCAAACATAGATGGCTTTATTTCTGGAAATTTTTCTTCTGTTCTTTAAGATTCTTTGTTACACAGAAAATAGTGCACTCTTTTACATGTTAGAAAGTTACAATGGGATTTCTAGTCCTATTCTTTTGAGGAGTCTCCATACTGACCTCCACAATGGTTGTACCAGTCTATAACTCCCTATGGTTGCAGAATGCTGGACTGTGTTGGATTGTGGTGTCGAGTTCAAGCACCTAAGGTAGTTGAATGTCAATGGAGTGCCCACTTTTGACAGGTGTAGACAAAGGAAGGGTTGTAGAAAGAAAAAAATCAGGATGTGTGTGTATAGGCAGTACAGTTGGGATAGATAACGCTGTGCTTCTACATAATTCTATGAGAGGCAAGATCTGCACTAATGGTGGTTGGACAGGATATTATGTCAGCTTTTAGTGCTATGGTCATCCACTAGGTAATTATTGAATCTTTGATATAATTCAGCTATAAAAAAAACCTGTAAATATAATTTCATGTATGCACCTTGTACAGTACCAAAACGTTATGAAAACAGTTTGCAATGTATTAATTCATCAACTCTGTATGGTTAAGGTGTTTTGAAACTGTCTGATTGACATTTGTATTTTAATAAAATAAAAATAAATGGAAAAAAAAAGTTAGAAACAGTTTAACTTACAAGACAGTTACAAAACCCATTATGCAGTGTCAGAGACAGTGATTGCTTGATAAGGATTGAAAATTATGTTCTAAGAAGAGGTATTCAAGTATTAATTTATTATCCAAATAGAACAGACAGCAAGTCTAGACTTTTAGGATACAGGGCCCTTCCCCTTTCCTATTTTAACATGTCTTTAGACTGTTACCAAGACTTGTTTATGTTGCAATAATGTCTTTGTAGTTTCCAGGGCCAGGTATTTAAAGGTATTGTACATAAGTATTAACAGTCCTGCATCTTCTTTTGACATAATTACTAACCCCACATAAGTATTAACAGTCCTGCATCTTCTTTTGACATAATTACTAACCCATGAACAATAATTTTCCATGACTTTCTCAATGGTGTGCTTTTTTATGGTATGCTTTTGCTAACAGGCAAAAGTCCTTGTTTTTTCATCACAGAGTGCAGGAAATTATAAACAAGCTTTCATTTTTTGGTCATTTTAAATTGACATAACTTGAATTTCACTGTGTAGTAACATTTACCAGGCACTCTTTCATCTTCATGGTTTCATGTTAATAATTAGTACTGTTCCCTTCTAAACTTCCCAAAGTAAAAAGAAAAAAACAAACAAACAAACAAACAAACAAACAACTTTATTTAATGTACATGTTTGTGCGTGCATGTGTGTGTGTGTGTGTATGTGTGTGTGTGTGTTTGTGTGATCTGGTGGGGATAAACTTCAGCCCTCATTCCACTGGGAAAATCGCCATTTTTCCTTCATTTCAGAGTGAGAGTTATACTCTCTGGTAGGCCTGTGGAGAGTCTGCAGCCTGCGCACATGGTCCATATCCAGTTCTGGAGCCAGCCGCGAGGCCATCATCCCCAGGGTTGCTCTAGAGTTGCGGGCAGTACAGGCACTGGGCTGATAAATGCGTTGCATTATTTTAATTTTTTTCTTACATCTCAGTGTTAAATATTAACAGTAGAACTTTTATTTTGAAATGGCAATTTTCAGTCATATTTTCACCAGGTGATGTGTCATATTCTAGTATTCCCAATACATATAGAACTTTAAAATTTTTGAAATAGAGAAATCAGAACAAGAACAAATTCTGCTAATACCTTCACTTCTGTATTATCTTCTGTGATTTGTTTGAGTAGCTTCTGTGGATTGCTGGTAATTTTTATATGATCATGATACAATTACAAATTCTATTATCTAAATTCATTTTTCCACAGATAATTATTTATGCCTTGTGCAGCACATATGGACAGTCAGATGAACATAACAGAATTCATTCTCACGGGTCTTTCTTCTGAATAAAACGTACAAATATTTTGCTTCATCTTCTTGTTTGGCTACATGGCCATCTTGATGAGAAACCTAATTCTCATTTCCATCCAGGGCAGTTCACTTTTTAATCAACCAATGCACTATTCTTTCTCAGTCACCTATTTGCTTGGACATCTGCTGCACCTCCTATGTGACACCCAAATTGGCGGGTGATCTCCTCGTACAAAGAAAGCCCATCTCCCACAGGAACTGCATGTTATAGATCTTTGCCGCTACTTCTTTGGGATGATTGAAATCTTCATCCTCACAGTTATGACCTTTGCTCACTGTGTCGTCATCTTCAGATCTTCCCGGCACATACACATCAGGAGCAGAGCTAGGTGCAACATCCTCCACGTGGCTGCCATGGTTGGTGGGGCCACACGCTCCTTCTCCCAGTTTTCTACACTAACCTGGCTGTCCTTCTGGGGTCCCAGTATCTCTGTGATATTTTTCCATTCCTCAAAGTTGTGTGTATTGATACCTACATCATGGGTATACCTGTGTTTGCCAACTCAGGAATGGTTGCCTTAGTAACCTATGTTCTCCTGCTTGAGACCTATGTCATTGTACTGTTCACATTAAGATATCACTCAGCTGAAGGAAGATGCAAAGCCCTCTCTATCTGTGGGTCTCAAGTCACTTTTGGTATCTTACTTATTGGACCTTCTTCCATCTTGGCTTGCCTGAGACCCTCTACAGTCTGAGAAACTCAGAGGTGAAAAAGGCTCTGCAAAAAGCTTGGTGTCAACAGATGTTTTCAGAAGGCAACATGATTGATTTGTCCAGGTGTGCTAAATCATTTTATGCAGTAGCACAAGCTTAATTGACAGCACGAAGGAACAATATTAGTTATTTTAATTTTCTTAGTACATGTGTGAAGCAGCATGTAGCATTCGCCTTTGTCCTGGAGAGTGAATGAATGTGAATAACAGAGTTTGTTTCTTTTATAAAGCTACTTCCCTCCCACTTCCCTCTCCCCATCTCTGTTTCTTTTACCTGTCTTCATAGTTCTCATGCTCACATTCATTGTAACTGCTGATACCTGGCTGCATGTGGCAGAGCATACTAACATCACTGGATGGGAATAATGCCTGCATACACGTCAAAGATCTGATAAAGTCAGTCAGATTCCCTCAGGGTTTACCCTGGAACCATGTACAGCACCTTGTCCATCTTTTGGTGAATGGTTCACAACCGTTGCTTGACCAATTTGCTCTATGTGAAAGCCTGAGAGAAATTTTACTCTCTAGGTGACCCTCCTTACTTTTGTGTGTGACCCCGTAATCTCCTTGATAAGAAAATGAGGGACACCACTTAATTAAGGGTTGTCTCAGCACAGGTTCACTTATGTCCTGAGTCCTCATTGACCTTGAAGGGCTAGGGGTTAAATATTGGCTATCTTTTTAGCCTATCTATCTAGTTTTTGGTTTGCAAACTTTAGTCACTAAACATCCAGAAGAGAAGCTTAATGATGGTATCATCCCAAAACAGAGGCACTTAAGCTTAACATCTCTGTCTGAATATTACATATCTAAGACATAAAATGGAAATGCTATTTTCCAACAAGCATGGCTATCCTAAAGTTTAAATCCCTATAGAATGTTAAAAATAAATTACAAATTCTTTACACAAAAATTTAGAAATCAAGCCACATACAACATTGTAGCAGTACAGTTCTGCTATATTTTGTTTTCCTTGTCCCTTGCTTACTTTTATTACCTTCTTTTTAGACATTTACTTTAAAGAGAGTATAGCAATAATTGCTATGACATTAGAAGCAGTACACATTTAGAATAACAAAATAACAGGCATTTTAAGCATGGTTTTAGTATTACTCATTGCTGTCCACAATGTATTTAGTTCACAGATATCAGGATATAGTCAGGGTGGGAATTCTACCCATCAGCTGCTATTTTCAAGATCTTGGAAATTTTTAGGACCATTGCCTTAACCATCTTCTTTATACAAATGTATGGTTTTGACCCTGCTATATTTCCTGACTTTTCTCCTTTTCTCTGTCTTCATTGTTTAATCCTTAAATTCTCTTTTTCCACGTAACTATTATACTTTTAATTATATATGTCTTGCTTTAGCTTGGTCTTAGCCATCCAGCAGAAAAGTACAACCACAAGGTATAAAAAGTACAGCTGTATTAATATGCTGAGCTGTAAAAGGCTCAAGTCAACAACTTCAGACAATTGCCACGTGCGCTGATAACTCACTACTATTATCGACTATTGACTATATTGGGTTATTTTGCTGAATTCAAATTTTGCAGTATTTGGGCTGGCAACAAGTTGTTTTATTTATATGCCTTTTAATTGATATATTGTAATTGTAAATATCTGTGAGGAAAAATGTAGCATTTTTTGGATGATTTATTTTTTATTATTTTATTATTTTATTGAAGTACAAATATCAATGAGGCAGTTTTAAGACACCTTAACAGGATGGATTCAATAAATTAATACAAAAATGTAAAAAAAAAAGAAACAAAAGGTCCTTTAAATACTTCTCCAAATCCTGTGCCTCTCACATCAATGGAACACCCATATCTGACAAAACAAAAAAAAGGGGGGGATATAAATAAAGGATAGTTTTGTTGTGAACATTATATATATATATATATATATATATATATGTGTGTGTGTGTGTGTGTGTGTGTGTGTGTGTGTGTATACATATATATGTATATAAATTTGTATATCTATTCTAACATATCTATGTATTTATATCTATCTATCTATATCCCAACATATATATCTATATTTTTCTTTACAGCTACTTTCTCTTTTCTGTTTTATTTTATTG